>JAWWLV010000179.1:8555282-8565421 GCA_035041135.1 Platyrinchus mystaceus
TAAAAGAAATAATAAAATTGCTGTGAAGCAATTTATTGACTCATGAAAATAAAAGGGACACGGGAACGCGGGGAAAAGGGACAAGGGAACACGGGGAAAAGGGACACGGGAACAAGGGGAAAAGGGACACGGGAACAAGGGGAAAAGGGACACGGGAACACGGGGAAAAGGGACACGGGAACGGGGGGAAAAGGGACACGGGAACGCGGGGAAAAGGGACATGGGAACGGGGGGAAAAGGGACAAGGGAACAGGGGGAAAAGGGACATGGGAACAGCACAACACGCAAAGGAAATCCCAGAATCTAGGACTGGGGAGGGATTCCTGGGACATGCGGAAGCAAATCCCAGAATCCAGGGCTGGGGAGGGATTTTTGGAAAGCAAATCCCATATTCCAGGGCTGGGGAGGGATTCCTGGGATTCTGCAGGAGATGTGGAAGCAAATGCCAGGATCCAGGGCTGGGGAGGGATTCCTGGGCTTCTCAGGGAGATGGAGGGAAAGGGGACACACTGGGACAAATCCCATCTGCAGGCACTTCCCTTGGGAAAAGCTTAGCCTGCTCCAAGGTGCGAGGAGCAGAAATGTAGGATGTTTCCAGGTGGGAAGCCCTTGTTCTTACCATCGGAGTAGTGGAAGACGACGATCCGGCCCTGCTTGGGCTCGGCTTCCTCGGGATAGACCATGGCAGTGCCCACGATGAAGTAGGTGTTGGGATCTTTTCCCAGCTTACAGGACACCAGGCTCAGGGCATACTCATTCTGCAGGAACTGGTGAGCATGGAGCACTGGGTGGAAAAGTGGGAAAAGGAGAAACTTTGGGATGCTGGACATTCCCTCTCCTGCTCCCCACCATCAACCAGCGCCATTCCCTAAACCTTGTGATTGATGTTCCTCCAGGAACACACACAATCCCGGATTAGCACACGTTTTGAGGATCACCAGCCTCAACCATGGGGTTTTCCAGGTGGGAAAAGCTGGATTTTGGGATGGGACAGGTACCTTCGAAGGTGTGCTGGTCTATGATGAGCAGGTTGTGAACTTCCACCTCCTCTCCGAAGGATGTTTCATGCGGAGCGGTGCTGCTGGAAAACAGCTTGGAGGTGCTCACGCTGCTGGATAAGGCCTGGAAAACAGGAAAATCCATCAGATCCTGGTGCTGCTCGGTGTGTCCACACAGCCTGAGGCAACCAGGGAGCAGGAGAACAGATGGAAGAGAAGGTGGAGTAGAGAATGAGTAAAGGGACACACTCTCTGCTCCTGCAGGGAGGCTGAGTAAGGGAACTGTGGCTTCCAGAGGCAGATCCCTGGGAAAAGGAAAGCCCTGGAGAGCACAGAGAAACCCATATGGGACATGGAAGGAGCAACACCCAAAAATAAAGGGATCACAGGGAAAGGGGTGTGGGAAGCAGGACCTGGTCACCCCCATGGAGAGATCCCACCAGCCCATTCTTGGAAGAAGAAATTCCTTCACAGCTTTGGAAGGAAAGGCTATCAAGGAAAACCTGGATTTGGCCTGGGGAATTACATCCCCACAGAGCAGGGATCCAGCCTGGGCTCTCAGATCCCTGTGACACAGGGATGATCCAGGGTGGGCTCTCAGATCCCTGTGACACAGGGATGATCCGGGCTGGGCTCAGATCCCTGTGACACAGAAATGATCCAGCCTGGGCTTTCAGATCCCTGTGACACAGGAATGACCCAGCCTGGGCTCTCAGATCCCTGTGACACAGGGATGATCCAGGGGGGCTCTCAGATCCCTGTGATACAGGGATGATCCAGGGTGGGCTCTCAGATCCCTGTGACACAGGGATGATTCAGGCTGGGCTCTCAGATCCCTGTGACACAGGGATGATCCAGGGTGGGCTCTCAGATCCCTGTGACACAGGGATGATCCAGCCTGCTCTCAGATCCCTGTGACACAGGGATGATCCAGGGTGGGCTCTCAGATCCCCGTGACACAGGGATGATCCAGGGTGGGCTCTCAGATCCCTGTGACACAGGGATGATCCGGGCTGGGCTCTCAGATCCCTGTGACACAGGGATGATCCAGGGGGGCTCTCAGATCCCTGTGACACAGGGATGATCCAGCCTGGGCTCTCACCTGGGTGCTGGCACTGGGCCTGAGGGCCGTGGTGCCTCCACTGGCATCCTGCACCTCGATCCGACTGGAAAGCACCCCAAAACACTGGGATACCTCTTGGTAGCAGATCTTCCTGCAGGACAGACAGGAGAGCTGGATAGGCCATTCCAGGGAAGCCCTGGAGGCAACACGAGCCGTTCGCTCCCTGCCTGAGCCCACCCAGAGCTGGCAACACCACCCCCCAACTCCCATCCCAGGAATCCTCATCCCAGGAATCCTCATCCCAGGAATCCTTCCCAGCTCACCTGGGCGACTCGTAGAGGGGAACAGTGCGGATGTGGAGCTTCTGGATCTCGTCGATGGTCCCGATGGTCAGGGTGCTGTTGTTGGCCAGCGCCAAACTGCCCGAGGGGGAGAGGGGGAAAAAAATCATGGAAAAGGGGCGTGGAACAGCAAGAACCCCTCTGTGCTCCGCATCCCGGAGCTCACCTGTCGGGATATCCGTCGGAATTGAGGGGGCACATGTAGTTGACCTCCTTGAGGTTGACGTTGGAGAAGACCAGCTTGTGGTTGCTGCTGTAGATGACGGTGGGACGGTCGGAGCAGGCGAAGACGTTGGTGGTGGACAAGGACCGGAATGTCCTCAGGACCGTGGGCTGCGTGCCCAGGGTCACCTTCTTCCTGTCGCTCAGCGAGCCTGGATTCAGGGAAAACAGCCCCCGGGATCTCCCGTGAGAGGAAAACAAGCGCTGGGATCTCCCGTGACACCGCGGGACGGAAGGAGCGCAGAAAAGGCGCCCCGGATGTAAAATCCAGCTCCTTTCTCCGCAGCAATCCACCAATTCCCACTGCCCACGGCTGGGAACGCAGGAAAGCGTTCCAGAGGCACGGGGAAAACACGGGAAAGGAAGGGCAAAGGTCACCTGTCTCCAGGCTGAGCCCGAAGTAGAAGAGGGCTCCGTCCCCCAGGGCGCACAGGAGGTAGTGGCTGCTCTCGAACGTCGTCATGAGGATGGAGCGCGGGATAATCTCTGCGGGAAGAGGGAAAAAGGATGGATGAGGCCACTCAGGGCTTGGCCAGTGGCTGCCCCGTTCCCCTCGGGAAGCTCCCACCTCCTCCCAGCATCTCCTTGTGCAGCAGCTCGAAGGACGGGAGCTTCAGGATGCGGGCGGAGATGTCGGTCCAGAGCCCGATGGCGCAGAGCGGGGACATCCCGTTGGAGTCTCCCAGGGGAGTGATGTCCAGGCAGGCCACCTCGTGCTCCATCTCCGTGCAGCTGGGAGGGAGGAAGGAGCACAGCTGCCCGTCACAATCCCGAATCCCACCGCTCCCGGAGCGCTCGGGGTGGGATGTGCCCCCTCACCTGATCTGCCGGAGCTCCTGGGGCCGGATTTCCAGGTAGAACAAGGCTCTTCCCACGGCCACCACCACCTGGTTGGTGTTGCAGGAGGCGACGCTGATGTTCTTCCCATTGGGCTCCTTCCACTCGCTCACCAGGGATTTGGGCTCCTGGCTCACCAGGCGCACGGAGGCGGAGGTGATCTGGGAAGAGAGCACGGAAAAATCATGGAAAAGGCAAGCAAGAACCTCCCTGTGCTCTGTATCCCTTAGAAACAGGAACCCAGGATCCCATTTGCTGATCCCAGCGTCCTGACAACACCCCAGATTAGCCCCATGATCCACAGGGATCACCAGGAGAGCCGTATCTGTGTTTGCCCCAAGCTGGAATTACCTGGATCAGCTGCTGATGGGCCACATTCCCGCAGAAAAACGTCTGCTGGTCATCCACAAATCCTGTGAGCTCTGTCTCTTCCACCTCCTCCCCATTTAACATCAGAACCCTGGAAAGGGAAGGGAATTCCCATTAATTCCAGCTCTAGCACGTGGTGAAAGCTCTGGATCAAGGATTCTCCTTTACCTGGTCTGGCCAACAAAGGAGAGCACCAAGGTATTGTCCGTCTCCCGGTGCGGATCCGACCTCAGCGGCCACAAGCCTGGAAAAAGAGGCCACAATTCCTCACATAACTCCCCTCAATTCCACATCCCAACGTCACCCGTGCCCGTGATGTCCCCTCCCAGGCCGTGGGACACCACGGATCACCCCCCTCACCTTTAATTCCCGGCAGGTCGATGCTGGCGTGCTCGTGAATCCCGATGCCGTTGCGGATGATCCGCAGGGATCCCTCTTTGAAGGCGCCGGAGCAGGTGACCAGCTGGAGGAGAAGCAGGTGGGATTTACCAACCGTGGCCAGGAAGCTTTCCCACCCCTCTGTGGGTTCATGGCAAGATGGGGAACCCGTCTCAGGATTGTGGAATCCTGGAATGGTTTGGCTTGGAAGGGACCTCAAATGTTTCATCCCTTTCCGTGGGATTTCCATATTCCTTTTAGATCAGGTTGCTCCAAATCCTGTCCAACCTGGCCTTGAACACTTCCAGGGATGGGACATCCATAATCCCTGTGGGCATCTCCTCCAGGGAATTTTTTTGGCAGCTGATCCTTCCCCATGGCATGAAGGCAGACCCTTCCTCATGGATATCCAGGAATTAACCTCCTACTGCTCCAGGAAAACCACTTAACACAATCCCAGCACCTGGACGTGACTCTGAGATCCTCCAATAAACAGCCTTTTCCTTTCCTTTTCCAGGGAAGTTGTGGCTGCCCCACCCCTGGAATTGTCCAAGACCAGGTTGGACAGGGCTTGGAGTAACCTGGGATGGTGGATAGCTGGATGATCCTTCCAACCCAAACCATTCCGGGATTCCACGGACAACTCACGGGTACTACTGGCCTGCCCAGAAATTCCCGGGAGCAAGGGAAGAAAAGCAGGATGGGGGATACCTGTCCCTGCCCTTGTCTCTCCAGGTCCACCACACACATGTCCACGATGGGCCCGAGGTTGGTGAAGGTCTCCATGGCCACCACGTAGGATCCCTGCTCGTTGCTGTCCACATTGAGCTGGGAATAAACACCGGGATAAATCCACGGCTTCCAAGAAGCCGGATAAAAAGGGCAGGCGAGGAGAAGAGTGGGAAAATTTATCCACATCCCCAGGTTTTGGTGGGAATCAAGGCCAGGAGGAAGCAGCCACGTACCTTCACCAGCTGGGAATCTCCGAGCCTGGATCCAACAAACACCACTCCGTTATCCAGGTAGGTCAGGCACTCCGCTATGGATGTCTGGGAATTGGGAAAAGGCATGGAAAAGCCTCTGGAATACCTTGAGAGCACCACTACTAAGCTGTTTATCCAACAGGAAATCCCTGGGCATGGGAAAGGGATTTAAGCCCTTCATAAATCCCAGAGTCTGAGCTTCTCCAGGGAAACAGTGCAGAAGCAACAGGGAAAAAAACTGGGAAGAAGGTGTGAAAAAGGGGAAGAAGGTGTGAATTTAAGAAGGAATTTCCCAGCAACCCACAGGTTATAGCTGTGAAAAACAGGAAGAATCACCATCCCGGGATCCAAAAGGGACACAATTCCTGCACGGAGCCTTTCCAGGCTTGGGAGAATCCCAGGAAACGTGAGGCCTACCTCTCCCAGCAGCTCCACACGCAGGTCTTTCAAGGTGACGGTGCCATCCATCTGCTCCTCCTTCTCCAGGAGCAGCATGAAGAGCCTTCCTTCCATGTCTCCCAGCAAATACCGGGATCCGTTGGGATCCACGCGGTTGTGGCACACGATGGTACTTTGCTGCAGGGAAAGGAGAGAATTCTCGGAATCCACTGGCACAGCCCCAAAGCTGGAGAGTTCCAGGGACTCATTCCCTGCTTCAGAATCCCAGACTCACTACCCCAGAGCTCCAGGCTCCCATTTTTCTCTCCAAGGTTTAGGATTCTTTTCTTATTTCCAGCCTAAAAGGACCTTTGCCTGGTAATTCCAGCCTGGAGCAGCAGCTCAGCCGTGCCATTGCTCCCATTAAATGTAGGAAGTGGGCTGTTATTCCCACAAACCCCACAAATCCATCTCAAAATGCCCAAGTCTGTTGTTCTCTGCCTCCCAAGTCTCCAAGGGGCTCATCCGTATCTTCTGCCTGAAACAAAGCCAGGCTCCCACTTGGAATTCTGCCCAAACCGCATGTTAAATCCTAATTAATCCCATTCCAAGGGGCCCAAACATTCCAGGTTTTGCCCCTTCTCCAAGAGTTCCACAGAGCATGGATCCAAAGGTGACTGTTTGGGAAGCCAAACCTCTGGAAATCCAAGCACTATTAGGCCACGCCTGGGATGGCAGTGGGAGGAATTCCTGCCTGTAAGGACTAGGAAAGGAGGAATACTGCGGGGTTCAGGACTGGGCAAGGAGGAATTCCATGGGATTCAGCCCCGGATTTCCACATCCACCCACCTTGATGATGGGAGGAGCAATAGCCAGGTATTTATCCCCGTTGTGGTAGGTGATGGATTCCTGGCCGATGATGATCGCGCCTCCGAAGGGCTCCGGAACTGCGGGAACGACAACAAACATCCCACGAGTCTCTCCCCGTGTGGAAAAACTGAGGCACCCAAGGCTGGGAAAAAAAACTGGAAGGGAAAATCTTTCCCCACCTGCAATGACCATGGAGGCTTCGGCCTCCACGTTTTCCTGCTTCCAGGGGCCTTTGTTGAATTCCTTCTCCCGCAGGGACACCTCGTAGGTCTTCACGTGCCGGCCCTGAGGGTCCTGGAAAAGGAGACACGAGATCCCAGAAATAAGGAAATTCCACCTCATCTCCTGCGAAAACAGCATTCCAGGGAGCTGGTGAACCTTCCCAGCTCCTCGTCTCCCTTCTCCCTCAGTCCAGGCTGGCGTTGTTCTCCCAGCGTTTTCCACAGATAAACCAACCTCTGGGCAAAGCTCTGTGCCAAGAGAGCATGGGAAGCATTTTTCCAGTGTCATCCAAGGGAATTTCTGGGATTTGTGTTCACCTGACAATGCTGGAGCAGGAATATCACTATGGAATATCACCTCCAGCAAACCTTCAGGAATTCAGTTTTTTCTTATCGTATTCCCCCTTTTTCTGGTCTCTTCCCATGGTTTTAGAATTTCCCAAAATTATCCCAGTCCCTGCTGCTCTATTTGGTCCAAATCCTGGGATAGTGGTTACTAAATAGAAAAGGAATGAAGGCAGCTGCTTGGAAAAATCCCCCTTTCCACAGGCAGGGATCAAAATAATCCAGAGCTTTACAAGATCCCGCTCATGCTCCAAGGATTTTTGAGTGTTAGACATGGAATCTTGGAATCACTAAGCTTGGAAAGCCCTCTAATCATCCAGTTGTTCCCTCAAATCCCAGCTGTGTGGTGACAAAGTGGCTTCTCCCCCGTTCCTTGACTCAGGAACAATTTGGGAGGATCCAGGAGTGCCCAAACAGGGAATAATGGAATCACTGCTGCCCTGGGATAACCTGGAATTTGGCAAAGGAAAGCTAATCCCTCGCTCAGTCAGCACAGCACTGGCTCTTTGGATCAAAACAAGGGTTTGGAGAAGGCCTGGAATGCTCCTTCCTTGAAGAGCCAAGTGATGGGAGAGATTATGGATCATCTTTACACTTGGAACTGCCTCCCAAAAATCCCAACTGCCTTGTTTTTTATGGAAAGGCTCAAGTCTTGCTCTGGGAAACAACTCATCCTGGATCTAATCCAACTGCTGGAATGATCCACGAGCTCCTCCAGAGGGTTTAACAAGGAAAACATTCCCACCCAGGGCAAAGCTGCCCAGGAATTCTGTGGGAAAGCGTCACTTCGTCTCTCCCAGAGCTGGGAAAAAAACAACCCACGGAGCTTCATAATGAGCCTGGAAGAGCCAAAATCACCCAAACCAGCCTCTGGAAAACCTCTGGCTCCACCCTCCACGTGGATTTCCCGCGGAAAAGCCGTACCTGGTAGACGAAGCAGATGGTGGGAGCTTGGCATCCGTAGAGGAACTTCACGTCGATCACCTGGAGCTCTTCCAGGCGGATGTTGAAGGCCTTCAACTCCTTGTTCTCCCTGTCCAAGGGGATGACCTTGAAGAGGCCATCGTAGAGCCGGAGCCCGATCATCCGGCACTCGGGATCGATGATCCCGATGATCCCGGTCTCGGAGGGGCGGCCGATGCGATCCTGGGGAAGGGAAAAGAGAGTCAGGGCCAGGAAAAGATTCCCGAGGGGCTCCAGGAAAACCAGCCCCCAGAATTCCAGCTGGGAAGCCACCTAGCCTAAGGAGGAGATGCTTTTCCACCTGGAGTTGCTCCCACACCGCTTCTTCACTCCTGGGAATGTGACACTCCGGGCTCAGCCCCTAAACGTGATTTTCCAGCCCCAACTCAGCACTGGATGATCCAGAGGAGCCACATCCCTTTCCTGGTCTCTGCTTTGATATCCATGACCAAAAATCCCCCTCCCAAAACCCAGCCCTGTTCTCAGCTCCCACAGATTCCTTGGAGTTCCTCAGCTGGGAATGACTTTGGCACCTCCATGTGTCCCCCTGGCATGGGAAGATTAAGGACTTTTCCCAAACATTCCCCACAGGACATTCCCACCTCCACCTCCTGCCCATCATTCCCAACACTACCCCAGCAAACAACAGCCATGAATTCCCAAAGGACTCATTTCCCAGAGAAAACTGGACCTTACAATCAGCTCGGGGCACTAATTTTCCCTACATTTCATTTCTCATCCCATATTTATTATTCCTAAGAACACAGCTGTGTCCAGGTTGGAGCATCCTGGTCTAGGGAAGGTGTCCCTTCCCATGGTAGGGGGCGGAATCGGATGAGCTTCAAAGGCCCACCAGAACTATTCCAGGATTCCGTGTGCTGTTTAGATGGGATATTGGGAATAAATCCTTCCCTGTGAAGGTGGTGAGGCCCTGGAATGGATTTCCCAGAGAAGCTGTGGCTGCCCCATCCCTGGAAGCGTCCAAGGCCGGGTTGGACAGGGCTTGGAGCAGCCTGGGATAGTGGGAAGCGTCCCTGCCCTTGGCAGGGGGTGGAGCTGGATGGGATTTAAGTCCCTTCCATCTCAAACCATTCCGTGATTCCACACACTGTTTAGACCGAACACTGGAAATAAATCCTTCCCTACGTGGGTTGTGAGACCCTGGAACGGATTCCCAGCCCACAGAAGGGAATAGGATTTAACCGGACAAGCTTCAAGCTCCTTCCCCCAACCCAAACCATCCCCAGCATTCCACAAATCCTCCCGGAGACCCGCAGAGTCACCCTGGGAACACCCAAGGCGCCGGGTGACTCATCCCAAATCCAGCATCCCCCGGGGCTGGGAATTCCTGTTCCGGGCGCTCCCGACCTGGACGTTGCCGTGGGCGCGGGTGATGATGTCGATGCTGTCCCCGCTCTGCTTGTACTCCAGGATGCAGGCGTTGTACTTGGCCGTCAGGATGAACAGCAGATCCTTGCTCTCCCCCTGCGCGGGAAAACGCCGCCGCTTCCAGAGGCTGCCGGGCCGGGAAAATCCCGCCCCCCATCCCGGCCCTCGGGACGCTCCCCCGGGACGCACCTTGGGGCGGAAGAGCTCCATGACGGCGGTTTTGCCGTACATCCCCACCTCCTTGACGGGCCGCAGCCCCTCGGCCGTGACCACGTAGATCTCCAGCCGCGTGTTCTTGGCGATCAGCAGGTTCAGGTCCTCGGAGGAGGTGAAGTGCCCTGGGAAGAGCGGGAAGGGATCCCGCTGATCCTCAGCTCCTCCCCCACAGCCCCCTCGGGAACCGCCTTCCCAGAGCTTGGGCTCCACGTTCTGTTCCAGGAATCCCCCCCCTTTCCTTGCTGGCTTTCCACAGGAATTCTCATTCCTGGGGTTTTTTCGACACCTGCTGCACTCCCACCCCAACACAGAGCTTGGAGACTCCCTGGGATGCCCATGGCCAGCATCCCAAAATCCCCCAGGCCCCCCCACATCCCAAAACTTCTCCTGCATCTCCCAAACCCCTCTATACCCCAAAACACCAACAGCCCTCCACATCCCAAATTCCTCTCCTGTGCCCCCAGATCCCCCCATCCAAACCGCCCCCCAGGACCCCAAAGTCCCCCTGATACCCCAAACCTCCCTGTAGCCCCTGTACTGCAAAATCCCCTCATATCCCCCACCTC
>JAWWLV010000179.1:8565521-8581775 GCA_035041135.1 Platyrinchus mystaceus
CTGCACTCCAAACCTCCCCGGTGTCCCCAAACCTCCCCTGTGTCCCCAAACCCCCCCCCCCCCGTACCCCAAAACACCGCCTGGGACCCCCAAACCCACCCAGGAGCTCAAACCTCCCCATAATCAAATCCCCTCCAGGATGCCCAAAAACTCCCTCGTACCCCAACCCCCAAACCCCAAAATCCCCCCGCGGCCAAAATCTCCCCCAAACCCCCCCGGAACCCCAACCTCCTCTCCGGACCCAAATCCCCCCGGCACCCCCCACCCCGCCTTGACCCCCCAGGAGTCCCAGAGTCCCCCCCAGAGTCACCGGGACCCCAAAAACCCTCCCGGGACCCCAAAACCCTCCCGGGACCCCCAAAACCCTCCCGGGACCCCAAAACGCCGAGCACCCCAACTCCCCCGTTGCCGCCCAAGCACCTCAATCCCCCCGTACCCCAAACCCCTCCCGGGCGCCCCCGACCCCCGCCCGGAGATCCCAACCTCCCTCCGGTACCGAACCCCCCCAAACCCGGGGGTTTCCCCCCCAGCCGCCGCCGCGCGTTACCGGTGACGCAGCCATTGACGGCCGTCGGCTTCTGCGCCGTCACCACGTAGTTGTAGGACATGTCTGGGGGTCCCGGGGGGTCCCGGGGGGGCCGCGGGCGGAACGGGAGCGGAACCGGGAGCGCGGCCTGTCCGCGCCGCCGCCGCTTCCGGCGGAAATAGCTTCGGGCGGCCGCTCTGGCCCGCCGGGAAGGCCGGGGAGGAGCAGACGAGACGAGGCCGCTCTTTCTCGCCGGGAGGACCGCGCGGAGCAGACGAGAGGCGCGGCTGGAGGACCGCGGCGCGGATGCGCGCGGGGTCCCCCCGAAAACCGCGGCATTCCCGGGAATCCCGGCCCGATCCCAGCCCGTGTCCCGCGGGGAAGGAGGTGCGGATCCCTCCCTGCTCTTCCCCCGGGCTGAGGGGACTCCAAAACCCGGGGCGGGGGTCCCCGCTGGGGAGGGGATGTTCCCATCCTGTATCCCACCCTGATCCCACCCCATATCCCGGGGGGATCTTGCCCCCCATCCCAAAACGGGGTCCCGTTTTCTGGGGGTGGCCCCATCCTTTTCCTCCCTATCCCAAAAGCGGATCCCTATTTGGCCGTTGTCCCGTCCTCATCCCCCATCCCAAAAAAGGGGATGATTGTTTGGGGGGGTCCCTTTTGGGGGGAGGGGTCCCATCCCAATCCCCCATCCCAAAAGGAGGTCCGTATATGAGGATGGTCTCATTCTCATCCCCCATCCCGAAAAAGGGGATCCCTGCTTGGAGGTGGTCGCTGTTTGGGGAGGGTCCCATCCTGATCCCCATTCCCAAAAATGGGATCCCTTCCTGACAGGGGGTCTCCCTTTGGGAAAAGCTCACGCCCTCATTCCCACCAGACCCCGCATCCCGCCCCATTCCCTTCCCACGGCCCCTGTGCCAGGACCTCTCCCATGTCCAGCCTGGACCTTGCCCTCTTTCCCAACAGGTTCCAGCCCCGGATCCCAGCGTTGCGCAGGATCCTCCGCTCCCATGGAGGTGAGGCCGGCACAGGGAAGACGGGGGGACGCCAATCCCCCTTTTTCCTCTACTTACCACCCTTTGCTCCCCCAGGCTCCCAAAAAGCTGGTGAACTCGGTGTCCGGCTGTGCCGACGACGCCCTGGCCGGGCTGGTGTCCTGCAATCCCGGGCTCCGGCTGCTGCAGGGCCACCGGGTGATCCTTCGGGACGACCTGCCGGCCCTGCGCGGCCGCGTGGCCCTGCTGGCCGGGGGGGGCTCCGGCCACGAGCCGGCCCACGCAGGTGAGACCCCGCAATTCCCGCTTCCCGCGGCCCCCCCGGCGCGGAGACGGCGCCGAGCTCCCAGTCCCGCTCCGCAGGATACGTCGGGAAGGGAATGCTGACCGGAGTGGTGGCCGGAGCCGTGTTCACGTCCCCGTCCGTGGGCAGCGTCCTGGCGGCCATCCGGGTGCTCGCGCGGGCGGGAGCAGGTCAGGAATACACAGGGATGCAGGTCAGGAATACACAGGGATGCAGCTCTGGGATTCCTGCCCCAAAATCTCTGCGCTCTCATTCTCTTTCACCCCCCGTCATTCCCGTTCTCTCCGTATCACTCCCGTTCTCCCCATGTCATTCCCGTTCTCTCCACAGCATTCCTGTTCTCTCCCTGTCACTGCCATTCTGTCTGTGTTGCTCCCGTTGTCTCCGTGTCATTCCCGTTCTTCCCATGTTATTCCCGCAGCTGGAATCCTCCTGATCGTGAAGAACTACACTGGGGACCGGCTGAATTTCGGGCTGGCCCTGGAGCGGGCGCGCTCCGAGGGGACCGACGTGCGGATGGTGGTGGTGGGAGACGACTGTGCCTTCGCCGCGCCGGGAAAAGCCGGGAGACGCGGGATCTGCGGCACCGTCCTCATACATAAGGTCCTGCCGGGGCCCCCGCCTAGGGATTTTTGGAATTTCGGGAGTTTTCAGGGTCACTTATCCGATGCTGTCCTTGGCAGGTGGCAGGAGCGCTGGCAGAGGCGGGAGCGGGTTTGGATGAGATCGTGGAGAAGGTGACGGCGGCTTCCAAAGCCATGGGTGCGTTGTGGGATCCCTTATCCCATGGGAACGCTGTCCTGTGTCACTCCGACCCATCCCTCCCAGAAAATCAGCACCATTCCCCCTATCTCTCCTGGAAAATCAGCCCACATTTTCCCCATTCCCTCCTGGAAAACGAGTCCCATTCCCCCCATTTCTACTGGAAAATCAGCCCCATTTCCTCTATTCCTTCTAGAAAATCATCCCCATTCCCTCCTGGAAAATCAGCCCCATTCCCTCCTGGAAAATCAGCCCCCATTTTCCCCATTCTCTCCTGGAAAATCAGCCCCCATTCTCCCCATCCCTCCTGGAAAATCAGCTTCCTCCCAGCCCCTTTCCCAAATCCCTGCAGGTTTGGGGAACATTTTGCACATTCCTTCCCATGCAGGTACTCTGGGTCTCAGCCTGTCTCCCTGCAGCATCCCAGGATCCAAGCCCTCATTCCAGCTGGCTGAGGATGAGATGGAGCTGGGGCTGGGTGAGGAGGGGCTCCCTGGATCCCACTCTGGATCCCTCCCAGATCCCTGGGGGGGCTGAGATTCCCTGTTCCCTGTGGGAAGTGTGGGATGTGACTTGGCCCCGTGTCCATAGGGATCCACGGAGAGGCCGGAGTGCGCAGGATGAAGGTGAGGGGGGGATCCCACTGTGTCCTCCCTATTCCCAGATCCCCCCTGCATTCCCACATTCCCCCACTCTGCTCTTCCCACCTTCTGTGTTCCCTCCAGGTGCTGCCGGCGGATGAGGCCGTGGAGACGATGCTGAAGCACATGACGGATCCATCCAATGCTTCCCACATATCCCTGACCCCCGGTGAGCTCCCCTGGATCCCCCCTGCCCCCCAAATCCCTGATCCCGGTCTCATCCCACCCCTCATCCCTCAGGATGCTCCGTGGTGCTCGTGGTGAACAATCTGGGTGGATTATCCTGCCTGGAGCTGGGAATCGTGGCCGGAGCCGCCGTGAGCAGACTGGGTGAGTGCGGGGTTTCTTGGGATCCCATTCCCTGGCTCTGGACCTTCTGGAATGACCTCCCCTGGCTCCCGGATCCCGCAGAGAGCCGAGGGATCCGCATCGCCCGGGCCCTGGTGGGAAGCTTCATGACGGCGCTGGAAATGGCTGGAGTGTCCCTCACGCTCATGGTGGTGGATGAGGAGCTGCTGCGGCTGATTGGTGAGTTCCCAGTGGGAATGTGGCCTGGGATGGGCACACAGGGGTCTGCAGGTGCTGGGAGACGGGACACGAAGTGCCTGGGAGCAGAATTCCTGGCTGCTGGACAGGCCTGGAAAGGGGACGCAGCCGGGTGACAGACACAAGGTCAGTGGGATGTCTGGGAGCGGAATTCCTGGCTGCTGGATGCACCTGGAATGGGGACACAGGGGGTTCCCAGGTTCTGGGATGCCTGGGAGCAGAATTCCTTGCTGCTGGATCTGCCAGCAAGGGTCCAGCAGGATCCTGAGCCACCGTCACCTCCGGCTTTTCCAGATGCCAAGACCACGGCCATGGCTTGGCCCAACATTCCCACGGGACCGGTGACCACTCGGAGAGAGGAGGTTCCAGCGCCCATGGATGTTCCAGGGAAGCCGACGGACGAGACCGGCACAGGTTGGGAGCTGAAATCCCTTGTCACCCGTCCCGTGCCTCGGTTTCCCTTGGGAATGTCTCCTCTCCGCAGGGCCTGGGGCGGCGCGGGTGGAGCGGGTCCTGGAGCGGGTGTGCAGCACTTTGCTGGATCTCCAGGAGAAGCTCAACCAGCTGGATCGGGCAGCAGGAGATGGGGATTGCGGCCACACGCACGCCCGGGCGGCCCACGGTGGGTGTGGGAATATCCAGGGAATTGTGGGGGAGAGGGTGTCCCAGCCGGCACCGCCCAGGAGTGGGGAGTTCACCGGGATGTCCCTTCTTGGGATTTGGGAACCCTGAGGTGCCTCTTTCTATGCAACAGGGTCCTCGTGCCCTGGGAGTTGTGGCTCAGGAATGCCCTATGGAATTGGGGTTGTCCCTGCTTATCCCAGGAGTGGGGGTTTCCTTTCTTGGGATTTGGGATCCCTGAGGTGCCCCTTCCTAGGGAACAGGGTCCCCATTGCCTCTGGAATGCCTCTGTATCCAGTGGCAGCTTCCCCATGGAATTGGGGGGTGTCCCTGCTTGTCCCAGGAGTGGGGATTTCCCTGGGACATCCATCCGTGGGATTTGGGACCCCCAAGGTGCCCCTTCCACGCCCTGGGAGCCACAGGCCTGGAATGTCTCTACATCCAGTGGCAGCTTCCTCACGGCATTCCTGCTTGTTCCCACGAGGGACAGGGATCCCCATGGGAGCCCAGGACCACCCCCCATCCTGCTCTTCCCTCCGTTCCTGCAGCCATCCGGGAATGGATGCGCTCCCGGCCACCTCCGGCCGCCCCATCCCAGCTGCTCTCCTGCCTGGCTGACCTGCTGCTGGAAAAGATGGGAGGCTCCTCTGGAGTGGTGAGTGGGAATAGGAACGCAGGGGGACACCTGGAAGTGTTCCCAGGACGGGGGTGACCGTATTCCCAAAGCTCTACGGGCTCTTCCTGACGGCGGCCGCCCGGAGCCTGCGCGGCCGGAGCGATCCCGCGGCGTGGGCCGATGCTGTGGATTCTGGGATCGACGCCATGCAAAGGTCAGTGCCGGGGGCTGTGGGATCCCAATCCCCCCAGGAATCCCAATCCCGACTTCCCTGCATCCAACGCAGGTACGGAGGAGCCGCGCCAGGAGACCGGACGATGGTGAGTTCCAGAATCCCGTGGGATACCCAGGAGCCGAGGGGAAATTCCAGGGGGTGCCGGGGGGTTCCAGCCTGGCCTCAGCACTGGCTCCCAGCCCCGTTCCTGTTTTTCCCAGCTGGATTCGCTGTGTGCAGCCGCAAAGGCTCTGCAATCCCTGCGCGTTCCTGGGGCCGACCTGCTCCGGGTGCTGGAGGCCGCGGCGCAGGTACGGAGAGCCCGGAGCCGGGATGGCGGGAGAACGGGACGGGAATCCCGGCCATTATCCCAGAAAACATCCCGGTTTTCCCTGGCAGAGCGCCGAGGTGGCGGCGGAGGCCACCAAGCACATGGAGGCCAGGGCGGGAAGAGCCAGTTACATCCACTCATCCCGGCTGGAGCATCCCGATCCCGGGGCCGTGGCCGTGGCTGCCGTGCTGGGGGCCGTGCTGGGGGGGCTGCGGGACCCCCTGTAAAAAACCTTCCCTGTGCCCCCGTAGCGACAGGGATGTGGATCCCAATAAACCTTAGGAGACGTGTCCCCCAGTAACCCTTCGTGTCCCCTCACGCTGACAGGGATGCGGATCCCAAAAGGCCTCTGTGTCCCCCACTAAAGCTCTTTGTCCCTTCTCGGTCACAGGGATGTGTATCCCAATAAACCTTTGGAGAACATGTCCCTCAGTAACCCTGTGTGTGTGTCCTCCGTGTGCTCCGTGTGGTGACAGGGATGTGTATCCCAAAAAGCCTGTCCTCAGTTGGTAACAGAGATGGGTATCCCAAAAAACCTTTGGAGATCTGCCCCCAGTAACCCTCCGTGTCCCCCCCCCCAGTGACAGGGATGTGGATCCCAAAAAACCCGTGTCCCCCATGTGGTGGCAGGGACATGTATCCCAAAAAATCTTTGGAGACATGTCCCCCAGTAACATTCTGTGTCCCCCTGTGGTGACAGGGACGTGTATCCCATAAAACCTCTGTGGCCCCCAAAAGCCCCCTGTGTCCCCCCCACAGGACAGGGACATAGCTCCCTGTGTCCCCCCCCTGCTCCAGGCCGGGAAGGGGGACGGGAAGAGGGATCGTGTGACAGTGGGGGAGGAAGGAAACCCGGGGTGCGGAGGGGGAAGCACAGGGCTCACATGGCTCTGGCCACGGGGGCCGGAGGGATCCTGGGAAAGGAGAAGCGGGGATGGGGCAGAGCGTGACCCCAAATCCCGTGGGGCGACCACGGGGATCTGTCCCACGTTCCCAGGGAGCAGAGGAGCCCTTGGCCTGGCCAGGACCTGCTCCCAAGATCCCGCTGCTCCCACCAATCCCACCCTGGCTCCACTTATCCCCGGGGATTGGAGTGCAGGATTCCTGCAGAAGCCACTGGTTTATTCCATGTCCCTGAGGGCCCTGAGTGGCTCCATCCCTGTCCTGCTGAGCCAGATCCCCTGGGGTGGGAGTGACACACGGGAATAACACGCATGTTCCTCTTTGTCCTGACAAGGCTCTGGCAGCTCCAGGATGGCACCGGGAAGGGCTGGGGTTTGGCACAGCTGGAAATCCAGGCAGGAGCTGGCACCTGGAGGCACCCTGGGAGTGCTGGGAAATCCTTGGGATGGCAAGGGTGCGGGAAACTCCTCAGGAGTGCTGGGAGATCCTTTGGGATCAGCGCTCGGTGGAGAGCAGGGGCTGTGGGAAGACAGGGATCAGCCTGGATCCTTCCCCACCCTCGGGGCTGTGCTCCCAAATTCTGCTTCCCAAACCCACCCACCCAGTGTGTCCCCTGTACCTGGCGGGAATCCAGGGAGTCGGAATCCGGGCGCTTCCAGCTGGGCCTGGCCAGGGCACCCACCACCAGCACCCCGAAAAGCAGGATCAGGATTCCCAAAGTGTTGGCAAACACGGCCTCGGCGGGAAGGAGCTTGTACTGCGCGGTCCCGTTTTTCCTGGGAGGGAGAAATGGGGCTGGGAATGTTCTGGACGTGTCCAACCTTCCCCTAATCCAGCCAAAATCCCACCCCGAGCCTCCCAGTCCCCCCTATCCCGGCACTCACAGGCTGAAGAAAAGCTTCTCGTTGATTCCCGACACACAGGAAGCCACGGACAACATGAGGATGGTGGAGCCAAAGAAAACGTGGATGGGCTTGTAGAGCTGCCGGAGCCAGGCGGGAGCCCAGGGAAGCAGGAACGCTCCAAACCCCGCCGCCCACTGCGGGAAAACTCCGTGAGGACAGGAAAGCTCAGGGTGCCGGGGAGGGGTTTGGGGGATCCGGGGATGCTCCCACCTGGCAGGAGAAGAGCAGGACGGTTCCCAGCCCCATCCAGCTGTGCAGGGAGTACATGTTGGGCGTCCCGTTGGAATTATGGAAGCGGAACACGGCCGCCAGTCCCAGCACGGTGAGCACGAACGCTCCCAAAGCCAGGCCGCCGTGCAGCAGCTTCCAGGGAAGCTTGGGGCCGCTCCAGGTGTTGGGAACGCGGTAAACCAGGGCGGCTGTGAGGGGAAAAAAGGTCAGGGAGGGGCCGTGCCGGGATTCCCGGCGCTCCCTGTGCTCACCTGCTCCGTAGAGGACCACCAACCCCGTCACCATCAGCACCGGGTGCCAGTTGAAAGTCCGGGATCCGCCATCCAGGGAAAAGCCCCCACGCCAGTGCTGGCACCAGGCGCCCACCAGAGCCACGCAGAGCAAGCCCAGGGATCCCAGGAAGGCGCAGAAAGGCGGGAAGGAAACGTCCAGCATGGCCTTGGAGCGCTGGTGGCACCTGGGGACGAGCGAGGAGCCGGCTCAGGGTCCGGAGCCGCTCCGGGGAGGAGCCACGGAAAGGGGAACTGGGAACCCTGAGGGGGCGGGGGGGGCACAGGGAACCAAGGGGGTGAGGGGGGGGCCTGGATTGGGAAGGGTGACAAGGGTGGAGCCGCTTCCCAGCCCGGGAAAGGTGACAGGGATGGAGCTGCTTCCCAGCCAGGGGTGGTGGCCGTGCCCCAGCTGCTTCCCAGCCCTGGGAAGGAGGTCAGGGATGGATGGAGGGATGGATGGATGGAGGGATGGACAACCCCAGGGAGGAGCCACGGAAAGGGGAACTGGGAAACCCGAGGGGGTGTTGGGGGTCCGGCTGCTCCCTGGGCTGGCATGGATCCAGGGATGCTGCAGGAACGTGCAGAGCTGAATTCCCAGGGAATGGCAGCGAGGGGCTCTCGAGGTCACTTGTCCCCGTGTCCCTCGCTGCAGGGGGTGACTGGCAGGAGCCTCATTTGCATGTGATTTGCGTGTCATTTGCATGTGCCCCCACCAAGGGCTATTTCTGCCCCTCCGGGGGTGGGGGAAGTCCCGGCCCCCCCAAAATCAGCCGCCCCACGGGGCGTTGGGGCGGAAAGGGGCGGGGGGCCCCAAAACTGGGGACACAGGGACTCGCGGGTCCCCAAAACCTGGGACACGGGACCCCCACGGCTCCCCAAAAATCTGAGACGTGGGGCCACACGGCGCCCACAAACCTGGGGCTCCCGCGAACCTGGGAACACAGGCCCCGGCCCGAACCCCACCCCAAACCCGGGCCAGGAGGCCCCTCGGCCCGGCCCGGCCCCCGGGGCCACCCCCGACCCCCCCTCCCTCGGGGCCGTACCTGGGCCCCTCCGCCCCCTCCTCGTCACTGGGCGTCGCCATCTTGGCGGGCGCCTCTCTGCCCGCTCGTCTCTATGGTCGCCCGCCCTCCCCAATGCGCCGCCACCGAGAGCGGCGGCCGGAGCGGCCCCGAGCGGGTGCCCCGGGCGGAACTTCCGGCACCCCTTCCGGGCCCCCGCTGGCTGTTGCCATGGAGACCAAGATGGCGGCCGCGGGTCAGCGCCCGGGGCGGGGGGGACGCGGCAGGGACCGCCCGGGACGGGACGATCGGAACCCGGGGGGCCTTTGGGGGCACCGGGGGGGCGACCCTGGGTGGGGGGGGAAAGGGGGAGGCGGAGGCTGGTGCCCCGGAATGGCGAGGGGGGTGTCTGTGGGGAAGGGGGGGGTGACGGGGAGTCTGGGGGAGAGAGTAACCCCCTTAATTCCCATGTCCGGCCCTTTTCGTCTTCGTCTCCAGCCCTTCCTTCCCCTTCCAGTCCTTTTTTCCCGTGTCCAACCCTTTCCCCCCCATTTCCAGCCAATTCCACCCCTGTATCCAGACCTTTTCCAGCCTCCATTCCAACCCCTTTTTCTCTCCATATCCAGCCCTTTTGCGCTGTTTCCAGCCCCTTTTCTCCACGTTCAACCCTTTCCCCCTCGTTTCCAGCCACTTCTCCTCCTTTCCATCCCTTTCCTGCCCCCGTGTCCAGCCCTTCTTCTCCCCCATCTCCAACCCTTTCCCCCATTTCCACCCCTTTTTCTCCCTTTTCATCCCTGTCCCCAGATTTTCATCCCCCTGTCTCCCCCTCAGGGAATTAATTCCCCATCCCGCCCCTCCCCTTCCAGGACGTGGAGGATCCCCGATTTCCCGCACCCCCTCACTCCCTTCTCCAGCCAGGATGATCCCATGGGATACCTGTCCCAGGAATGCTGTACCTGCTCCCGTGTTCCCAAATTCCTGGCTGTCTCCTCACCCCTCTCCTGTGCCCGGAGTGGGACGTGCCCAAACCTGCTCCTGGAGCGTGTCCTGCCCGGCACTGCCCACGGAGCCGGGAATAACCTGTCTGGACGCCGCTCCCTGGGATTGCAGGGCTCCCTCATCCCGGGATTTCCCCACGTGGAGATTTGGGATGGATTTCGAGGGGGAGGGGACGCAGCTTGGTGGGTTTTCTGGGATCCATCCCATCTGCCAAACAATGCCTGCTCCCCTTCTCCAGGCGCGGGATGTCGGGATTGGCCGCGCTGAGCCCCCCCAGCGCCATGATCCGTCGGGAATGCCGGGGCTGAGCGCTCCGAGGCCCGGGAGAGGAGGATGCTCCAGCCCAGCAACTACAGCCTGGTGCTGTTCCTGCAGTTCCTGCTGCTCTCCTACGACCTGTTTGTGAATTCCTTCTCGGAGCTGCTCCGGACGGCCCCGGCCGTGCAGCTCGTCCTCTTCATGTGAGTGCCGGGAAGGGGTGGTGGGTGGGAGATCCCGGAGGTCCCAGGTGCCCCAATCCCGTTTTCCCGGCAGCATCCAGGACATCGCCGTCCTCTTCAACGTCATCATCGTCTTCCTCATGTTCTTCAACACCTTCGTGTTCCAGGCGGGATTGGTCAGCCTGCTCTTCCATAAGTTCAAGGGAACCATCCTGCTCTCCGCCGCCTACCTGGCGCTCAGCATCTCCTTCCACGTCTGGATCATGGTAGGGTGGGCTGGGAGCAGCTGGATTCTCCCGAGGGATTTTGCCAGGAGGGCTCCCCTCGGCCCTGTCTCACCATCTTTGGTGTCCTTTCCGTGATCCCGCTGTTGGAATTGGGCTGGAAGGGTCCTGCCCTATCCCGACCCATCCCAGCCCCATCCCAGCCCATTCCTGAAGGAATAGCATGTCAGAAAACACTCTTTCCCCAGGAAAAGTCCAGCAGCTCCAAGTCCCCCACAGTGACAGTTTGGTGTCCCCTTCCATGATCCCAGTGTTGGAATCGGGCTGAAAGGGTCCCCTTTCCCGTGCCAGCCCATCCCAGGCCATTCCCTCAGGGAATAACTTGTCAGAAAATGCTCTTTCCCGAGGGAAAGCTTATTCCAGCAGCTCCTGTTTTTCCAGGGATTAATCCCTGCACATGGGCCCGCCCTGTCTGGGCTCCTGGTTCTGCCCTGGCAGCGCTTTCCACTTTCCCAAATAAATTCCTTCCTGGCCCCTTTCCCAACAGAGCAGATCCTGCGACCTTCCCATCCCCTGGACACCCTTTTCCCGAGGGTCTGTTCCCGCTGCAGGGCTCAGGGGATGTTTTGGGAGGGCCTGGAGCCATCCTGTGCCAGGGCGGCCGCTCCGGCGCTGCCCACGTTGTCCGGGAAGGGGATTTGCAGGGATTTGCAGGGATCTGCAGGTCTGAAGCCGGAATAGGGCCTGGCTCTGGGCCTAAATCCCCTGAGCTGCTTAACCTTCGGGATGGGGGGCTTCCCAAAGCACTCCAGGGGTTCTTCCTAGCCCCATGTGCCTCCATCCCCCTCAGAACGTTTGGGATGGGGCTCCCCCAAACTTTCTCCAGGGGTTATTCCCATCCTTCCATCCCCTTCAGAACCCCTGGAATGGGGGCTCCCCCGAACTGCTCCAGGGGTTATTCCCAGTTCTCTGTCCCCCTCAGGACCCTTGGGATGGGGGCTCCCCAAACTGCTCCAGGGGTTATTCCCAGTTCTCCATGACCCTCTGAATCTTTGGGAAGGGTGCTCCCCAACCTGCTCCAGGGGTCATTCCCCGGTTTTCCATGCCCTCAGAACCTGCGCTGGCGCGACTCCGGCCGCTTCATCTGGACCGAAGGCCTGCAGACCCTCTTTGTTTTCCAGAGGCTGGGTAAGAACTCCTGGGATCGGGGCTGAGGGGGATCCCACACGCTTTGGACCCAAATCCCGCTCACTGAATCCCCCCAAATTCCCGCAGCGGCCGTGCTGTACTGCTACTTCTACAAGCGAACAGCTGTGCACCTGGGAGACCCCCTCTTCTACCAGGATTCCCTCTGGCTCCGCCAGGAATTTGCCCACTTCCGTGGCTGATGGATCCCTGCAGTCCTCTGGAGTCTCCCTGCGCTCCCTTGGGATTGGTCCCAGCTTGTCCTTCCTCCTCTTCCTCCTGGATGCTGGGCGTCAGTGGGAGGCTTGTGGGGTGTCCCTGCAGGGAAGTCCATCCTGGCACCACGGCTTCGGTTGGGGCTGGAATATTTTTGGGAACTGTAAAGGAATAAATGGGATATGTTTTCCAGCGGCTCCCGGCTGTTTCTCTCTCTGTAGACCCTCTGGTGTCACACCTGCCATCCCCACAGCCTGACCTTCACTGTAACCTGGTCAATGCTGCACTTGCAGCCACCACGCTGGGTTTTTCCCGCTTTTGCGGCGTGGGATTTTCCTGCCAATGGATCGCAGGATTTGGGATGGTGCGGGACTCGAACCCCCGTCCCGGCCGCTCAGTCCTCCTACCATAGAGAGGCGCGGCTGGAGCGGCGGCCCGCGGGGCTCAGCGCCCCCTGGTGGGCGGGCGGGCGTGGCGGCGGCGGTTCCCATGGAGATGGAAGATGGCGCCCAGGGGTGGGTGCGGGACCGGGGCGGGAAAAGCGGGACATCGGGGGATCCCGGGGGGATCCGGGGGTGGGAGCGGTGCTGGGGGTCGGCCGAGGCGCTACAGGGCTCGCGGGGTCCCTCCCCACCGCGCCCCTCCCTCACGGCCGCCCCGCGTCCCCCTCAGGCCGCCATCGCTCCTCGGCGCCGCTGCAGATCCTGCTTTTCCTCAACGGCTGGTACAGCGCCACTTATTTCCTCCTGGAGGCGTTCGTGTTCGTGTACAAGGGTGAGCCCCCCGCTCCAGCCCCCTCGCCGAGCCCGGCGGGCCGGGCAGGGATGTGATTCCCGCCCGGCTCTTCCCGCAGGGCTGCTCCTGCCCTATCCCGTCTCTAACCTGGTGCTGGACGTGGTGCTGCTCCTGCTCTACCTCGGCACTGAGGCCACGCGGATCTTCTTCGGTGAGTTCCCTCCTCCGAAATTCCAGAGGCTCCACGAGGAGTGCGGAGTCCTGGGATGACCCCGAAATCCAGCCCTGGGTGCTCCAGGACAGGCTGGATGGGGCTCGGAGCGACCTGTGCTGGTGGAAAGTGTCCCTCCCTGCCCACGGCAGGGAGTGGGAATAAGGTGAATATAAGTTCCTTTCCAACCCAAAGCATTCCAGGATTCCATGTGCTAGTTTAAACTGGCTATTGGGAAGAAATTCTTCCCTGTGAGGACAGTGAGACACCGGACTGGATTTGCCGGGGAAGCTGTGGCTGCCCCATCCCTGGAAGTTCTCCCAGCCGCATTGGAGCAGCCTGGAGCAGTGGCAGGTGTCCCTGCCCAGGGAAGGCCCTGATCCCGTGTATCCTGCAGGCTCCAAGGGGAACCTGTGCCGGCGGAAGGTGCCGCTGTCGCTCAGCCTGGCGCTCACCGTTCCGGCGGCGGCGCTGGCCGGGTACTACCTGCTGCTCCAGACCTATTCCCTGCGCCTGGAATTCTTCCTGAGCGCCATCCTGCTCCTCTTCTACGGCCTCGAGCTGCTCCTGGGCCTCCTGGCGCTGCTCTCCTTCTCCAGGTGCCGCATCCCAGGACTGGGGACGCACCGTGGGAGCTTCCAGGTCGGTTTGGTGCTGACATCCCTCTCCTTGTTCTTTTCCATAGTGCGGATCCCTACTGAGGCCACAGCGGGGACATGGCCCAGGGACCCAGGGGAGTGTCACCGGTGCCAGCTCCACTTCCCAGCCCTGGGAAAGGGAGGGATCCCACTTTTTCCACTCCTCATTTCACCTGGACTCATCCCTCCCACCTTTCCTGCTCCTACCTGGACTCATCCCTCCCACCTGTCCTGCTTCTGCCTGGATACATCCTTTCCACCTTTTCTGCTCCCATCCGGACACCTCCTCCCTCCCACTTCTCCCACTCCCACCCGGACACATCCCTCCCACCTTTCCCACTCCCACCCGGACACATCCCTCCCGCTTTTCCCACTTCTACTTGGACTCACCCCTCCCACCTTTCCCACTCCCACACGGACACATCCCTCCTGCTCTTCTCTCATCCCACCTCACCTGCAGCATGTGCCAGGGACCTGCTCCCACCCGGACTCACCCCCTCCGAGTTTGTGCCAGCTCAAGGTACGAAGAATCCTTATTTTTTTCTACGCCCCTCCGGAATAATTTGCTATTTTCCAATAAATATTTATTTTTACCTGGTGCCTGGGAATGTGGGAGCGCTCCGAGCTGCCTTGGGAAACACGGGAGCCCCTCGGAGGACGATGTGAGGCAAAACAGGCACTAAAAGCTCCCCAAATCCCTCCCATTCCCTCGCTATCCCAAATCCCACAGCAGGAATGTGACAGGAGCGCTGTGTAAAAGACTTGACAACGTCATCGAGTTTTATTACACAAGTTTTTCCAACCTATCCAAAGACAAATCTAATCACTGCGAGCAGGAGGGGGCAGCTGCTCGCTGGGGCTTCCAGGGATTTGCTCTGCCATTTTGAGGGAATTTTTTCCCCCCTCCACTATCGGAAAGAAACTAAAAATCTGTGGCGTTAAGTAAAAAAAACCCGGACCTCTCCTGCCGAGCGCTCCCACCTCGTGGGGCTTGGGAAATTGGGGGGGGTTATTCCTGATTTTGGGGAGAGTTCAACTTAAAAAGACTTCCCAGAGCCTGGGTTTTCCTGCCCTGGAATAGTTCCGGGGGCGATTCCAGCCCTGGAAGTCACCAGCGTGTCCCGGCTCATCCCAACCCTCCTGGGCTCTCCCTCTCCTGCTTGGGGATCCCGAGGGATCAGGAGGGGACACGAGGGAATCGCAGCCTGCCCTGCCTCCTCCGCTTCCTCTAAAACAAGGAAGGCGCTGCGGGAGAGGCTGGAGCTGCTGTTCAGGTGGGAATGCTGCTGTGGGGAATGTTGGGATAGAGAAGGGGGTGACCCCCGGCCCAGCTCCAGCCCCTCTTTTCCCAACTCCTGGAGGGGGAGGGTGGAAATGGAGGAGAGTGGCACAGTGTCCCGCCGGGGCGATAGGGACAGGAGTGTCCCCAGGCGATCCAGAGGCCGCCACGTGGCTCCTGATCCCGGGATCGGGAGGGCTCCGTCCCCTCCGTTCCCCCCCTGGGTTGGGAAGGGCTCACAAACCTCCCTCCATGGAATAAAAGCACCATTTCTCTTTGGGTCCGAGTGTCCACGGAGCGGAGCGGGATGGCCCCGGGAAGCAGCAGCAGCAGCAGCAGCAGCAGCAGCAGCAGCAGCAGTGGGGGGGATTCCCAAGGCCACGAGGTGCTGGGAGAGGGCTGGGAGTGGCTGGGAGGGGGCCGGGATGGGGCGGAGCGGCCTCGGGGTGTCGGGGTGAGGAGATAGGAGTCCATTAAAAACCATTTCCTGCGGAATTCCTGCGGGGAGAGAGGGGAGGTGAGGTCAGAGCCCCCCTTGTTCCTCCTCCCCGCGGCTCCAGGGCCCCCCACCTGCCTCAGTGGTGCCGGTCCCTGTCTCTGTCCCTGTCCCGGTGCCGCTCGTGCTCCCGGCTTCGCTCCGGGAAATAATCCTCGTGCCGCTCGTCGCTGTGGAGCAGATCCCGGTGCCTCCGGCTGCTCTCGCGGGACCGGCTGGGCGAGCGCTCCCGGGATCGGTGCCTTTTCCTTGGGAAAGACAAAGAGGGACCTTTGAGTCACTCACCCACTGGGAGCGTCCCCTGGGCCCCGCTGGGCTGCATCTCCAGATGCACAGGGAGGATCCGCTTAGGTGGGATCCAGAGGGATACCTGGAGCTGCTGCTGGAGCTGCTGCTGTAGGATTTGGCCTCTATTCCATGCAGGCAATCCTTGAGGGAAGAGAGCAGGACGCGGCACCGCTCGTCCCCGGCCACGCGCGACTGTTTGATGACGGCGATGGCCGTGAGCAGCGTCTCGATGGCGTTGCTGTAGTCGCCTGGGAAAGCCGGGAGCCAAGGGATCAGGAGCGGGAATCCATCCCGGCACAGGGTTTGGGAAGGAGGCGGGAATTACCTGCGCTGGCGCCGGACACGGCCTTGGAAATGGCGCTGCTGGAAATGGCGCGGTTGCGGTTCATGATCTCCTCAAACTCCCCCTCGCTCACGGCCGGGGGCGGCGGGCCCAGCTCCCGGCTGCTGGAATTCTGGGATTAGCGGGACACCCAGAGCCTCTGGGAGCATCCCCCCCTCCCTTCCCGCCCCTATTCCCCCATCGCCCGGCTCACCTGCTGTGGTTGTAGGGAGCCATGGCCTTGCCGTAGGTATCCGGAGGGGGTCCCAGCGCGGCGGTGGGAGGCGGGAAGAAGGCGGGATTGAGGTGCAGGGCGGGGGGAACGGCGCCCGGGGGGGGCACGGCCAGGG
>JAWWLV010000179.1:8587321-8623534 GCA_035041135.1 Platyrinchus mystaceus
CTCTGGATCCATCCAAAATCCCTCTGGATCCATCCAAAATCCCTCTGGATCCATCCAAAATCCCTCTGGATCCATCCCAAAACCCCCCTGGATCCGTCCAAAATCCCTCTGGATCCATCCAAAATCCCTCTGGATCCGTCCAAAATCCCTCTGGATCCATCCCAAAACCCCCCTGGATCCACCCAAAATCCCTCTGGATCCATCCAAAATCCCTTTGGATCCATCCCAATCCCCTTCTGGATCCATCCAAAACCCCTCTGGATCCATCCAAAACCCATCTGGATCCATCCAAAATCCATCTGGATCCATCCCAAAATCCCTCTGGATCCATCCCAAAAGCCCTCTGGATCCATCCCAACCCCTCTGGATCCACCCCAACCCCCCTGGATCCATCCCAATCCCTCTGGATCCATCCCAATCCCTCTGGATCCATCCCAATCCCTCTGGATCCATCCAAAATCCCTCTGGATCCATCCCAACCCCTCTGGATCCATCCCAACCCCTCTGGATCCATCCCAACCCCCCTGGATCCATCCCAACCCTGCTCACATCCAGGAAGTTGTCCAGCAGCGTCGGGTCCTTGTTGATGATCAGTTCCTGTACCTGGGGGGACACGTTGGGGACACGTTGGGGACACGTTGGGGACACGTTGGGGACACTGTGGGGACACCAGGACAGCCCTCCCCCCTCCCCCAAACCCACCTGGGCTCCCAAATCCCCCCTTTTCCCACAAATCCCACGTTTCCCTCCCCAAATCTCCCCTTCTTCCCCCCAAATCCCACGTGCCCCCTAAATTCCCTCTGTCCCCCCAAATTCCCCCAGATCCCATCGCTCCCCCCTCGCCCCCCCCCTCGCCGGCCCGTCCCCGCCATACGCGGCCCCGCGGAGCGGCGGAGCCCGATCCAGGGAGGGGGGGGAGTGCGGGAAAGGAGGGATGCGATGGGAGGGGGGGCGGCAAGTCGTGCTATGTCGCGATAGGTCGCGACCTCCCTCCCCCCCCCCCCACGGGCCCCCCCCGCCCCGTTCCCGGCCCCGCGCGCGCCGCCCGCGCTCACCGCCAGCGCCGCCGCGCCCCGCCCACTTCCTGCAAGGGACACGCCCACTTCCGGCAAAGCCCCGCCCACACACCGTCAGGGGGCGGGGCCAGAGCGGGCACGGCCAACATGGCGGCGGCCACGGTGGGGGTGGAAAGAGGAGAAAGGCGTGGAAAAAAAGGGCAGGGAAAGGGAAGGGAAAAGGGGGAACGGGGAGGAGAAGCGGGGAAAGGAGAGGGAGAGGGAAAGGGGGGAGAAAGGGGTGTCTGGGGGTTAAGGGGAAAAGGGGCGGAACAGGGGAAAATGGGAGGAAGGGAAGGGGGAAAAGGAGAGGAGAAGGAGGATTTGGGGGGAAGGGGGACAAAGCGAGGAAAGCGAAAAGAGAGAGCGAGGGAAGGTGTTATGAGATGCGGCTGCAGCGGGGGGAGTTTGGGAGCAGCAGGGTCTGGGGGCGGTTTGGGATTGGGAATCGTGTCCTGCGGGATTTAGGGGGGTCTCGGCCCTGACATCCCTGGGCATTCCCTGTTCCCAGCTCCGCTCCCTGCGCCGGCAGCTGGCGGTGCCGGGGATCCCCTGGCGTGGATACCGCGGGGATTCCCCGCCGGATTCCGGGAAGGACGTGCTGGAGATCCCGCTGCCCCCCTGGCAGGAGCGTCCCGAGGAGCCGCTGGACACCAAGAGGGCCCGGCTGCTCTACGAGAGCAGGAAAAGGGGGATGCTGGAAAACTGCATCCTGCTCAGGTGGGATCGGCTCCAGGCGTGTCCCGAGGGCTGCACTGACAGGGGAGAGCCCCGAGAGTTGAGGGAAGGGCTTTAGTGAGGGACTGCAGAACCAAAATCCGTGGGACAAACCATCCCAAGGGCTTTGCTGGTTCAGGATTCAGTGGGAAGGACAGACCAGAGGCCAAGGAGGGCTGAGCCAAAATCCTTTGGAGGATGTGTGTAAATCCTGGGATGTGTGGAGACAAGGCCACTTGGATTTTGGGGTTGAAGTAGAGGTTGGAATCCTGGGATAGTTTAGGTGGGAAGGGACTTTAAGGACTGTCAAATCCATCTTCTACTGTCCCAGGTTGTTCCAAGCCCTTCTCCAACTTGAACATTTCCAGGGATGGGGATTCCACAGGTTCTCTGGGAAATCCATTCCAGGGTCTCACCACCATCACAGGGAAGAATTTCTTCCCCAAATCCCATCTAAATCAGCACATGGAATCCTGGAATAGTTTGGGATGAACAGGGGACAGGGACAGGGACACCTTCCACTAGCCCAGCTTGCTCCAGGCTCTTGTCCAGCCTGACCTTGGACACTTCTGGGGCTGGGAATTCCGCAGCTTCTCTGGGAATGCTGTGCTGGTGCTTTTCCCCCCCCACTGAGCTGAACAGCAAACAGGCTGGGGGTCCGTGTTTTCCAGGATCGCTTCGAGCTGGGCATCATATCCCACCTCTTCTCCCATCTCCCACCTATATCCATGCCTTTTCCAGCCTCTTCGCCAAGGAAAACTTGGGCAGGATGAGCGAGGAGCAGCTGAACCGCTACGACCGGCTCATCAACGAGCCCAGTAACGACTGGGACATCTATTACTGGGCAACCGGTGCGTGGGGACACCCCGAGGACCCCGGGAGGGGCCCCTGTGGGGCCTCTGGACAGCACGGAGCCAGCTTGTCCCTGTTTCCCTGCAGAAGCCAAGCCGGCTCCGGCAGAATTCGAGCACGACGTGCTGGACATGCTGCGGGAATTCGCCAGGAACAGGAACCGGGAGCAGCGGCTGCGGCAGCCGGACCTGGAGTACCTGTTTGAGCCCCCGCGGTGACGCCGCCCCGCACGGTCCCCGGAGTGGCGCAGGGACACCATTGTGCCATTGCTGCCGCCTTCCCTGGGCTTCTCCTGCTCCTCTGGCAGCCTCTGGACACTGTGGAATGCTGGAATGCTGAATAAAGCCGGGGCTGCTGGCCCTGCTTCCCTACCTTGTGACATCCTTGGGGACATTCCCACCTTGCTCTGGCACATCCCACCCCACTGATACCCCTAATTCCCACCCGCCCCCTTTTCCCGGGCTCCCAGGGAGGGGACCCCACACCCGGAAGGGCTGTACCCCCTCCCAGAGTGCTCCGAGCTCCACATTCCCCGTGCTCTGGGACTCCCTGGAGTCCCGTTGTCGTGGTTGCCGGGAGACCGAGTGACATTCCAAGGCAACATTCCACACCCTCTGGGCCCCCTGGGAAGGCTGGGAGCCGCTGCCAGCACCTCCAGCCATGGCGTAGGGCCCTTCCCTGGGGTTATCCCGGTGCCAGGATGCCTTCCCTGCCGCAGGATTCCCCCGCCGGGGGCTTGGGAACGGGATTCCCGCTGGTGAGGGTGCACGGCGGGGACCGCTCCGACCTCCTGAGCCTCTACGTCACCACCTACGAGGTGTCCTTCGGGAAGAGACCCCCGGGATTGCCCCACAAGTTCGAGGGGCGCGTTTTGGGAGTCAAACCCCCCGACCAGGCGTCCGTGCACCCGCTCCTGGGGGTCCATTCCGGGTCCGGATACGTCACCAACAACTACTCGGCCCTCTCGTCCCTGATCACGCCGCGCTCCGAACGGTAGGTCCCTGCTCCGGGACGAGCCTGGGGGGGGGAAAACGTTGGGATCGCTCCGTCACGGCCCTTCCCGCCGCAGCCCGGACCCCTTTGTGTCCATCTCCGCCACCGCCGAGGATTTCAAGCCCTTTGGGCGCCCGCAGTTCCAGAGGATCCTGCCCCAGTGTGTGGATGAGCCGGAGTGTTCGTATCCCCCGGAGTTTTCCCTCTCCCGGATCCGTTATGAGGGGCTGAATCCTCCGAAGTTATCCAGGGAACACAGTGCCAGGAGCGGCTGCACCAGTCCTGCCCAGCCAGGTATGGATTCGGGATGGGGGGGGATCCAGGGAAAGCTCCCTGGGAGGGTTTGGGGTGTTGGGATCCCAGGTAAAGCTCTATTCCCAGGCAGATTTTGGGGTCTCGGGGAAAGCTCCATCCCCAGGAGAGATTGGAGTGTTGAGAACCAAGGGAAGGCCCATCCCCAGGAAGATTTTGGGGTCCTGGGTGTCCCAGGCCCAGCTCCATTCTCAGGAGGGTTTGGGGGTGTTGGGGTTTCCAGGGAAAGCTCCATCCCCAGGAAGCTTTGGTGTGTTGGGATGCCAGGATAAGCTCCATCCCCAGGAGGGTTTGAGGTCCTGTCCTGGGGGTTCCAGGCCCAGCTCCATCCCCAGGAAGGCTTTGGGATATTGGTGGTTCCAGGCCCAGCTCCATCCCCAGGACGGTTTTAGGGATGTTGGTGGTCCCAGGGCCAACTCCAACTCCAAGGATTTTGGCGGTGTCAGTCCTGGAACCAAATCTGACCCCAGGAGGTTTTGGGATGGTTGGAGACCCCCTTGCCCTGCGTCCCCCACCCCCAAGCACAGGGCCACAGGTGTGTCCAGGTAATTCCAGGGCTGGGAGCGGCACTGGGAGCAGCGGGAACACCCGTGCTCCGTGTGCTCCCCGCAGCTGCCCCGCAGCGGAGGCCGGAGCCGTCGAGCTGCCCCCCGAGGGACTCCTGCTGCCTCCCGCAGCCCGGCGTCCCTGCCGTGGATCCCTGCGGCCCCGAGAACCGCCACGTGAGCGAGGGGAGGGGGTGGCGAGACCCCCGTGGGGAGGGGACGCTGCATCCCGGTGCTCCCGGTCGGGAAGCGGTGGGATGAGCGGGGTCCCATCGCTGCGTCCGTGTCCCCTCCTCATCCCCGGTGTTCCCGCACAGGGTTTGCCTGCCATGGGCCACCACCCTCCGTTCGGCCCCCTGGAACTCCGAGTGGGACCACAGGGGTCCGGCGAGAAGGTGGGTGCGGGAATGCCGCCCGTCCCAACCCCCTTTTCCCGCGGGATCGCGCGTCCAACCCGCCTCCGTCCATCCGTCCCGCAGGATCCGCTGGGATACGCCACGATCCACAACCAGTACCTGACCAACATCTCACCCCTGGCTCCCGTGGCTCCAGGTGAGTTTGGGGTGGGATTGCAGCCCCCCCCCGCCAGGGAGGGGGGAATTCCGCCCTCACCGACGCTTCCCTCCTGCATTTCCCAGCCTGGTGGTCGCAGGGTCCCACCTGGGCTCCCAGATCCGTGGAGGGTGTCCAGGTCCCCCGTCCCAGCGGATTCAGCACCAACAACCTCCCCACCAACCTGTGGCACAACGATGACCCCTTCATGTGACCCCCAAAATCCCGGGAGTCCCAGCCTCGGCTTTTTCGGGAAGCTCCCAAATCCCTGCGAGAGCAATAACGACCCTGCCAACAATCCCAGTCAGCCCCCCCCACACCTCGTTTTGGGGGTTTCTTGCGTCCAAAATCCTTCTGGGAAGGATTGGAGGGGTCGGGGGGGGTGTCATTTGTCCTGCGGCCACTGGAGGGCGGTAGGAGCCCGTTTTTGAGCTGGATTTGGGATGACACAGCTCGTTTGCGGCAGGAAAATCCAGGCAGGGCTGGGGTGGGAAGCGGGAGGATGAGGAGGAAGAAGGACCCCGTAGGGTGGGCGCGGGGGGCACTTGGGGGGCTTCATCCGTGCCCACCCTGGCCAGGGTGCAGTGGAAGGGCACTGGGAAGGGGGTCTGTGCTCCCAGGGGCGGCTCCCTGGGATGTGGGGGATCACAGAGGGTCCCCCAGCTCCCTGGGGGTCCCAGAGGGCCCCCCACCCAGTTTAGGGCCTCATACCCAGTTTAGGACTCCAGTTCAGGACCCCCCCCGCTCAGTTTAGGGATCCTGACCCAACTCCCAGACCCCACCGACTCAGTTTAGGTACCCACACCCGGTTTAGGGCCCCCGTTCAGGAGCCACCCCCCCAAAAGTTTAGGGACCCCACCCAGCTCAGGGTGGGGATGCTGACCCCAGGCTACCGGGAAGGGGCTGGGAACGAGGCGCGAGGGGGTCCCGCCTTGTTTGGGGACAGGGAGGGGACAGGGAGGACAGGTAAATAGGGCGCGGGGGGGGGGGGCGGGAACGGGGACGGGAGGGGCGTGGCCTCGCGGTGGGCGCGGCCTTGTCCCGGGCAACGCGGCCTCCCATTGGCCGCTCGCGTTGCCATGGCCACGGCGTCGCCCCGCCCACGTCCCGCTCCCGGCGCCGCTCCCGGTGCTTCTCCCGGTGCTTCTCCCGGTGCTTCTCCCGCCGCTCCGCGATGGGAAGCGGCGGCTCCTCGGGGCGCGGGGCCCGCGTGGCGGCCGCCGAGGGCCCCGACGGCACCGAGCAGCGGCTGGAGGTGCGGGGCCGGCAGGTGCCGGCCGCGCTGTGGGCTGAGCCGGGGCTGCGGAAGCTCTACCTGAGCGACGCGGGGCTGCGGGAGATCCCGGAGGAGCTCGGGGAGCTGCAGCACCTCCGCACCCTCGCCCTGGACGGCAACGAGCTGCTGGAGGTGCCCGAGGCCGTGTGCGACCTGCCCCGCCTGGCTCACCTGTACCTGGGCCGCAACGGGCTCCAAGGGCTGCCTCCCGCCTTCTCCCAGCTCCAGAGCCTGCGCTGCCTCTGGATGGAGGGGAATTTCCTGGCGCGCTTCCCCCGCGCCCTCCTGCACCTCCCCGAGCTCCGCAGCCTCCAGCTGGGGGACAACCGGCTGTCGCAGCTCCCCGCGGGGCTGCCCCGCATGGCGGGACTGCGCGGGCTCTGGCTCTACGGGAACCGCTTCCAGGAATTCCCGCCTGTGCTGCTGCGCATGGAGGGCATCCGCGTCCTCGACCTGGATCGCAACCGCGTCTCCCGCTTCCCGGACCTCACTGGCCTGGCCGCCCTGCGCCTCCTCTCCTACGACCACAACCCCGCCCGGCAGCCGCCGCGGGTCGGGGATGAGGTCTGGCTGGTGGGGGACGGGGCGCAGGAATACATGGAAGCGCGGCAGGAGCGGCTGCGGAGCCTCCAGCTCCAGCAGGAGGAGGAGGAGGAGGAAGGAGCCGAGGCCGCTCCGGCACCCGCCGAGGATGGGCCGCAGGACGGGGAGCGGGAATTTGAGCCCTGACGGGCTCCCAGGAGGAAACGTGAGGGATGTGGGGCCTGCCTCCCAGGGAATTCCCAGCTCGGGCTGGGAAAGCAGGAACCTCGCAGCCTCCACGTGGAAAACTGATAGTCCGAGGATCGGCACCTCCCAGCTGGGACAGCAAGGAGCTGCCTCCTGGATCTGCAGGGATCACAGATCACTGTCGGGATCCACGAGCCCACCCGGGAGCATCCCAGGGTGTCTTGGATTTGGGATACAGGCCCCTGCCCTGAGGGGTGACCCCACAGACCCTCCTGCCCAATCTCAGTGTCCCCACAAGTGCAGGGGACATTCCTGCCTGGCCACTTCCGAAAATCCTTCACTCCTGCCTCTGTGGGCAGCACAGGGAAAAGCAGTGCCGGTTGTATCCATTCCACATGGATCCTGGCATCCTGAAGAGCTGCAGGGTTTGGGAATGAAGGCAGAGACCCCTTCTCACCCCCAAAATCCCCATCCTACTGCTGGAATTGGGCTGGGGAAGAGAATTTCCCACCCGGCTCCTCCTGGCCATCAGGTTTGGGAAGGAGGTGATGGAAATTCCACCTGCCTGTCTCCAACCTGGAAAGGGCTTTTCCTTTATAGAAAGAGGAGACTTTCCAAAACAGGCACCAAATCCAGGACTCTGCTGCCTTATCCTCCCTCTTCCTGTCTCCAAGTGCCTCTTGGACCAAACCCAAGTACAATTCCAAGGAAACCTGGTGTGAGGGAAAGGTGACAGGGAAAGGTTTATTTGGGATCCAAACACAGCAACACATCCCGGTGCTCCTGTTATTTTTGACACTGGAGGAGTCCCGTTTCCCTCCACCTGTCTCCAAGCCATTCCGGTGTGGTGGGAAGCTCATGGATCCGAGGTCTGGAAGTTGCCAGAGGTTTCCGACCGCGCCGCCACTTTTAATCCCGAGGGGTTTGGGTTTGGGGGCTGGGAAGCAGCCAGAGCTCCTGCCACATCCTCTCCGGAGCTGACAGCACCGGATTTCCCCCCATTTCCCACTCCACAGTGGCTATTTTGGACACGTGGAGCATCCTGAACTGCAGGATGTGCGGGAGCTGTCGGTGCCACCCCTTCCAGCAGCGCAGGCTGAGGATGCTTCTGCCTTTCCAGCAGTAATTCCAGGGATTTAGGGCTTGGTAGGAACTCGACTTGCTCTTCCCTCTTGGATTTAGGTCTTCCTGACAGGTCCAGGCTGTCAGTTCCTCTTCCAACCCACTGTGGGGCTGGGGGACAGAGTATCCCAGAATCCCACGAATTTCCAGGAACACAGTCCTGGAATGCTGGGTGGCTCCCAGCCCCTCGTGCCATCAATGTGAGGGTGCTGCTGCTTTTCCTGGGAAGACACTGCTGCTAATTAGCAGGAATTATCCGGGGGCAGAGACCCTCAGAATTCCAAGCTCTGGCTCTAAGCGAGATCCAAAGCCACCAGCTCCATGTAAACCCACGCCAGCCCATCCCTGCCTGGCAGGAATTGGGATGCAGGTGGCTCTCGATGCCACCCCCCTGTCCTTATGGTCGGGATCAAATCCAGGAGCTCCTACACTTGGGAAAGGGTGATCCTGCCTCCCTGGGGTCTTTTCCAGCCCTGTTTTCCACACCCTGGCTGGGGAAGGAGCTGGATCCGGTGACGATCGTGGTGACACCAGGACCAGGAGCTGCTGCAGTCAGTGGGAATCTGACAGATTCCTGCTCCGCTCAGGTATTTTGGGAATGTTGGCACCGGCGAGCCCCGGCTCCCGGGAATGCATCATCCATACGTCTGTCCCTATATATATCCCTGCCTCCTCTCCCGGCCCAGAGTGTGCCGGCTTGTGGCCTCTCCGCAGCCGGGATCACGCTGCTATTCCCATCTGCTCCTGCTGGCTGCCAGCACAGAGGAGCGGGATTGGGAATTGCAGCGGAGCCGAGCAACAGGAGCGCCGGGATCGCTGCGCTTTTTTCCGCGTTCCAAGGTTTCGGGTGATAAAAGAAACGTAGTGCTGGTGTGGGAGCTCAGGCAGGGCCAGGCCATCAGAAGGTTGGGAATGCTGAGGTGCTGAAATTCCCCAGTTTGGCTCAGCTGGAGCCAGAGCCGGAGTGGGAGCAGCCACCTCCCCTCCACCGGGGTGTGAGTGGCCACCGGACAGTCTTGTCCCAAGGCCTGAAAGGTGGATCCAGAGGGATTCCATCCAGGACATGGAGGGCACGGCTCTCCTGCCATCCCAGCGTTTGGAATTTCATTGGTTTATTCAAGAGCAGGTTTCGCTGAATTATTTATTGGTCACCGGAGCCTTTGCGGTGGCTCCCAGACACGTTCCCTGTCACACCACCCAGAATACGGTTTCCTGCCTCTTCCCACCCTCCAGAGCCACATTCCAGTCCCTACCCAGCACTTCCAGCCCCAAGGAATCCACCCCAGGCCTGGATGCAATGGGAAGTCTCCCCTCCAGTTGTCACCCCGCTGGGGGTGTCACTGTTGTCCCCGAAGCCCCCAGGGAGATCCCAATCCCAGCAGGATATCCCCACTTCCAGTCACCTTCCCGGGGGCTGCTCTTAATGAACCCTCATTAAGTGCCCTCATTAACTGCCTTCAAAGCACCAGGATTTGCCAGAGGCATCCTGGAAACCCTGGGATGCTGCAGGACAGGGGCTGTCCTTGTCCTCTTTGCAGGGACACTTTGGAGGGAGTTCCTTGTTTCCTTTGCTTCCCAAAATGTGTCCCTTTCATCAGGAGGTCCCCCAGCATGGCCTGTCCCAACCTTGGGAACGTGGAGAGGGATAATCAGTGAGTGGGGGGTGATAGTGTTTTCAGGGGGATACTCAGGGAATTGGGGGTTACTCAGTGAGTGGGGGGATTTCAGGGCTTGGGGGGGGATACTCAGTGTTTTGGGGGGATACTCAATGTTAAGGAGGCTGCTCAGCAAGTGGAGGGGATACCCAGGGCTTGGGGAGGATACTCAGGGAATAGGGGGATGCTCAGGGAATAGGGGAATGCTCAGTGTTGGGGAGATGTTCAGTGCTGGGGGTCTCCCGGTGCTGGGGCACCGCTCATCCAGGTTTCCCACCCCCGCTCCGGGTGGGACCCGCCCCCGAGGATCCCCCCTCCCGCTCCCGCGGTGCCAGAGACGAGTCACGCTGGCAGTTACTGACTGTCCTTTATTACTGAGAGCAGGGGCTGCCTCCAGAAAACGAGGGGCCCCGCTCCCCAAAAATAGGAATCCGCCAAGGAGACGCCCCGACCCGCGCGCCCCTTCCCTGGCATCGCCAGCCGGGCACCCCCCGCTCCAGCCGCTCCTCAGCCGGGCCGCGCTGGGATCTTTAGTTGGGCGGGTTTTACCTTTGTTATTTTTCTCTTTTTTTTTTTCGTTTTTTTTTTTTGTCTTTTTTTTTTTTTCTGCCTGTTTTTTGCTGTATTTTACACACCAGTTGGATGTTACCGTCACATGAAGAAGAGAAATACCTGAACAAGATCACGGCTACGAGCTCTAGAGTTAAAAATGAACACACAAAGCCCCCCCGGGGAGCCCGACCGCGGACGAGGAATCCGGCCTGGAAAAGCGGGATGGGGCGAGGGAGGGGCTTGGCACAGCCCCCCTCGGCTCCGTCCCCTTCCCCAGGCGTGTAAATCTCTTCTTTTATGGTAAAAAAAGAGAGAATCTGACAAAAATACAAATGTCCCTAAAAGCGTCGTTATTACTGAAGTAGCAGAATTATGACTTTCTCTCCAGATTGTCCAAAATCGTCTAAATCGGGGCTGCGGGAGGGGTTGTCCCGCGGCCACCGTGTCCCCAGCTGGCTTGTCCCCACGGTGGCAGGGATGTCGCCCCTCGGGAAGAGGGACCAAGCAGCCGGGAATCCCGCGGATTTTGGGGGATTCTGGTGCAGGTTCCCCTCCTTGCAGGAGAGAATCCCCTGGAGCACCTCGGGGGGTGTCCCCTGCTCCAAGTGCCCGGTGTCACCGTGAGGGGCTGTACACGGGGGGGACACGCTGTGACGATGGTGACGTGGCCTCGGTGGCACCCGGAGGGGTGTCGGTGTCCCCCCCGTGGGCGCGGGAGGGGAGAAGGGCGGGGGGAGCCACGGGGGGAGCAGGAAGACTGAGGATGATCCGTCGTCCGCCGCGCTGGGTGACCCCACTGTCACTCGCCCCCGACCCCCCTCGGGTCTGTCCCCGTTTCGGGGGGTCCCTGTCCCGGTGGGGCGGGGATGCGCGTCCCGGGGGAACTCAGGGGTGCTGCTGGCACCGATCCTGCCGGGCTGGAATGCCGCCAGCGCAGGGAATGTCGCCTGCCCGGGGTGGGGACAACAGCGTTCGCTCCACCCCTTGTCCCCAGTGGCTCACGGGGGTCCAGGATCATCCCGGCTGGAGAGGGAATTCCATGGAGCCCAGCGTCCCCCCGAGGGGCCGCCACCTGCCCGGGGAGGGGCTGAGGGCGGGACTGGGGGGTCCCCACGGGGGGTTGCGGCCCCCCCGAGCCCGGAGACGGAGGTAAAGCATCAAACGCGGCTGAAGGCAGTGCACCGACGGGCCCGCTTTGGATAAGGAACTGTGGCATGGCTTCCGATCCCAGGAAAAGGGGCTGCCCCCGCCCCACCGCGCCCCCCGACCGCCCCGGGGGGCTCGGGGAGGGGCGGCGAGGAAGGGCAGGGGGTGGGGGGGGCGACGCTGACGCTCGGAAAGGTTTTATTGAGTTGGAAGAGGACGGGAAGGGGGGTTCCTCTTGCTCCCGCAGCCTGACCCCCCTGGAATTGGGGGGGGGGGGGAAACGGGGGGGCCGGGGAGGGGTCGTGAGGCTCCGGAAGCACTCGCAGAAGTCTCGCCCGGTGGTGGGAATAGGGATGGAAGGGGGGAATCATCCCTTCTGGCACCTCCTCGCCCGGGGGGCCGCGGCGGCTCCGGGACCCCCAGCGCCGGGGAGGGGCGAGAGCGGGGGGGCCCGGGGGGGCTCCCAAGCCCTCCTACCGCAGGGTCCCGCTGTCCCGCCGGTCCCGCGCCGGGAGCAGGGTTGGGAGCTGGGAACGGGGACCCCGAGCCCGCGGTGCCGGGGGGCGCTCAGGCCTTCAGCTGGTGCCACTGTGCCACCGCCTGGCGCGGGCGGGCGATCATGTCCTTCCAGTGCTTCACCTCCCCGGGGCCGCTCTTCCAGGACAGGTAAATCTGCGGGAACGGCGTCCTTGGATCCGCGGCTCCGCTCCCGGCCCCTCCCTCCCCATCCCGCTCTCCGGCGCTGCCGCCTTCCACCCCAAACTCCTCCATCCCTGCTTTTCCGGCGCCGGGCTATTTTTATCCACGGATTTTCCATATGGAAAACCGCGTGTGCCAGCTGCCACCGCATCTGACACCACGAGGAGCCGGTGCCGCGTGGTGGGGTTTGAAGGGAATGTCACAGACACTGTCTGTGTGTCCAGGGAACCGTGCTCTGGGAACAGCCGTGCCACCAGCGCCCCAGATGTGCCCGCGTCGGGAATGCTGCCACCTCTGCGCCTCCCTGGCAGCCCGTGGCTCTGACCCCAGCCAGTCATCCCAAGTCCCACCCAGCCAGGGCCCCGGTGTCCCCCCCGCGTCCCCACCTTGCCGATGACGTCGTTGCGGCTCAGCCTGTCCTTGTCCATGACGGTGATGACGATGGTGGTCTCGCGCAGCCGCTCCGTGGGGATGTCGAAGGCGAAGGACTCGTTGAAGACGGGGTTCAGGCACCGCTTCATCACCACCGTCTTCTTCTTCTCCACCCGCTTGTCCTTGTACATCAGCCACACCTTCACGTAGGGATCTGGGTGGGAAAAGAGCTGCTCAGCAGCGGGATGGGAATCAGGGAATGCCGGCCAGAGCTGGGAGGGGGCCGGGGCCGTACCTGACGTGCCCCCGATGTCCATGGCTTTGAGGTTCCGCGCCTTGATGATGTTCACCACGATGGAATTGGCCGAGGGGTTGTAGCACAGCGACAGCAGCAGCTCCCCACGGCTTCCCTGTGGGATTCATGGGCCCCCTGAGGACTCCCACACCCCCTGAAGCTCCTCAGTGGGAGTGGGGTGACGGGATAGGACTCCCTGCCCTGAGCTGAGCTTTTGGGGCTGCCCAGAAAATCAGGGCAGGAGGAAACAGGGACACCCCCGGTGGGACGTTGGCTGGAGGCGGGAGGAGGAGAAAACTTTCATTTTGGATCTACCTGAAACAGTGTGTTTGGACCCAAAATGGGCCACTTAGTGTCCTAATAGAAAGCTTTGGGAAGAGAAACATCTCATCAGGGAGAACAGCAGAAAACATCCCTGTTGGGGTAGGAAGTGGGGGGTGGTCCTGACAGGACACCGCAGGGACAGGGGGTCACCTCCCCTCGCCCGGGGGGTGGGAGTGGGTCCAGGGCCTTACGCTGCCATCGCTGCATGGCTTCAGGTCCTTCCAGAAGGTCTGCATCTGGGTGAGGTCCACCTTGTTGAGCGGGATGGACACCTCTCCGATGGGATCGTTGCGGCTGAAGCGGTCGTAGTCCAGCACCTGGAGGTACAGCACCCGCTGCACCACCTTCTCATAGGGGAACCCTGTGCCGGAGACAGAGCGGAGGAGAAGCCAGAGGGAATGAGGAGCTGGTGGGATGAGGCTCCGGAAGGAATGAGGAGCCCTGCTGGGGGGATGGAGCCTTCCCCTCCTTCCCCCATGTCCCCTTTGCAGGGTACACCTCCAGCCTGGCCCTGGAGGCTTGGCCAGCCCGTGACACCACCAGTGGCCACCACAGCGGTGGCTCGAGCCGAGCTGAACCACCAGGCCGCACCACGGCTCCGTTCCCACCCTGGGCCGGTCCGTCCACTTCCAGTCCATCCCAATCCTTACCTTCGAAGAGGAAGGTCTCGTTCCAGTGCGGGTTGAGGTTCTTCCTCTTCACCTTGGTCTCCAGCTTGTGCTTCTTGTCGGGGAGCAGGTAGATCTTGACGAAGGGGTCGCTGGTGCCGCTGAAGTCCTTGGCCGGCAGCTCCTGCGCCTTCATGATCTTCACGGTCAGGGTGGACTCCTGGAAGTTGTAGCCGACGCTGAACTGGATGCGGCCCAGGTTCTCCCGGCTCACGCCTTCGTGGCCCTCGTCATCCTCGGAGCCTGGGGACAGCTGGGGGGGAGGAGGGAAGTGAGAGCGATGCCAGGCACTGCTGGGGACCCCCGGCCCCCCGGCCTCGCACCACCCCGACCCCCGGCCCCGCGAGCTGTCAGGGACCATCAGCCTCTCCCTGCTGCCCCCGCCGCTTCCCATGACTCCTGGCTCCGTGCCACTCGTCCCGGGGAAGCGGGAGCTGCAATTAACCAAATTCCTCCTGACAGCACAGCCCTCACGTGTCCGGCCCCGCTCGCTCCCTCGTGCCCCGGGGACACGCTGAGCGGACGGGATGTGCCGGAGCTCTTCTGGCACGGGGAGGGATGTCGACCGTGGAGACCCCATTCCCGGTGCATCCCGTCCACCCACCATGAGCATCTCGCTGGTCAGGGAGTTGACCAGGTCGGAGACGGAGGAGTGAGGCTCCGTCTTGCGGTCGGACTCGTCGTGGGGCGGCTGCCCCGGCACCGGTGCCGTGTTCACGGCCTTGCCGCCGGCCGGCAACCTGTGGAAAGAGAGGCAATTCCTTGGAGGAGAGGGGCCGGGAGAGCTGAGGGTGAGACTGTGAGGGGCTCCCCGGGCACCTTCTCCCAGAAGATACTGCACCAGGGCTGTGCCAGCACCCACTGGATGCTGCTGGGACACCAGTGGCTGCGGCCCACCAGCTTCCCGGCCCCGATCCCGGTGCCAGCAGGTGCCCTGGGACCTTCAGAGCGCAGCAGCAGGTCCTGCACTGTCCATGTCCCACAGCAGGGACGGCCCTGTCCCCACCGGCGGCTCCGGCTGCACCTCACACACCGCAGCCCGTTATCCCGGTGGGCACCCATGGGTGCTCCGTGTGCTTTCCTGCGGCTGAGATCTCCCCGGGATCGCTGTCCCGGTGGCTCCCGGATGGCGGGAATGGTGCCGGGAAGGGTGGGCAGCCGGGAGCAGCGGGAGGCAGCCGGACAGAGCAGCGATGGAGACAGGAATGCGCCGAGGCCACGCTGCCACAAGGCACAGGGACAGCGGGACACAGGCACATGGCAGAAGGGGGACAGGCACCCCGGGATGCTCCCGCTGAGCCAGGACACAGTGACAAACCACCAAGAGGCGCAGGGACACTCAGGAAGGCACAGGACATGCCACGGACACGCCACACCACGCCAAGCACACGCTGACACACGGGGAGCGGACACCCACACCACACACGGGATGGCACCCGGGAAGAACCAGAGAGGCCGCGGCAGCTGGGGAGGGAAAATAAAGTTAAAACCAGGGAGAATGAAAGGCGGAGGAGCCGCTGGGCGAGGAGGCACCGGTGGAGCCGCAGGAAGTCACGGATAGCGGGAGAGAGAGCAGGAAAGAGCAAGAGAAAGGAGGAGCGGTGTCATCCAGCGCCGGCCTGCCGGGAGGGAATGGGAGAGGGGGGATGGACAGACGGACGGAGAGCGGTTGGTCGCCGGGACGGGAGACACGCCGAGGCGCCGGGCTGGAGCCGCCGGGGACGGGCTGGAAGGAAGAAGCTGAGAAACAGGGATGGAGGAGGTGTTTGGAAGAGGAAGAAGAGCGGGTGGTCGGCAGCGTCGCCGGGCGGGAGAGAGCGGAGGCCGCCCGGGCGCGTCCCCTCCGCCGGCCGGACCCGCCGCATCCTGCGGAGCTCAGGGAATGGGGAGGAGCAGGGATGGAGGTGGGGAGGCCATGCGTGCGCCGGGATGGGTTTTTGGAGCCTGGATGCGGGAAGCGGGAGCCGGGTCTTGCGGCACAGCCACCCCACCCCCCGCCGTGTCCCAGGTGCCCCCCTGTCCCCTCGGCACGCCCTGCCGGTGCTCCCGGTATTCCCGGTGCTCCCGGCAGGGACCGGCTGCGCAGCGCGACGCCGGGGAGGGAAGTGCTAAAAGATGGAGCGAAAACCAAGCGGAGCAGGGTAAAAATAGCCGGTGGGCGAGAACGGTGCCAGTTGAGCCGCACGCCGAGCAGCGCCCGCCGGCTTCACACCTCCCTCCTGCTCCGGAGGGGATGAGCAGCCGCTCCTGGCGGCACACGGACTCTCTGCCGCTGCCAGCCGGGCTCTCCTGCCGGGGCGGCGTGCGATGCCAAGCCTTTGGCATCCCGGGATGGCGGGGAGCAGCCGGAGGCGACGGGCTGTGCCGTGCCGGAGGAGAACGGAGATAACGCGTCCCCTCGGCACGTCGCGCTCGCTCTGCCCCTTGGGGGGGCAGCTGTGTCCCCGTATCCCAAGGGATGCTGCCCGTCCCGCCGGGATGGAGGCGGCAGCGGCGCTGTGGGGACGGGACGCGGCTCAGCCCGTGCGGTGTCCTTTTGGGGCGGTCCCCGCGTGTCCCCCCTGCCCCGCGGCTGCCCGAGCGTGTCCCCCCGCATGCAGCCAGCGCCGGGAAGGGCAGGAGGGGGAGGAAGGAGGGAGGAGGGAGGGGTGGGAAGTCCTCTCGGTGCCGCCGCTCCGGAGGCAGAACTCAGACGGGGAGAGCTCAGACGTCCCGGTGCCCGCTGGGCCACCGTGTGCCGCTCCAACCTTGGCGCTCCACGAGGGCAGCCTCCTCCTCCTCCTCCTCCTCCACCCTGGATGGGGCCCTCGTGTCCTCCTCCTGCGGGACCGGCCTCGTCCTCGCTCATACCTCTTGTCCCCCTGAGCGTTCGCCTGGTTCGGCTGCGTCCCAGCGGGTTGCAGGTCGGGAATATTGGCAAAGTCATCTTGCTCTGAGAGTCCCAAAACCAGGGATAACACCACCATCCGGCCTTCCCTGCCCGGGCGGGCCCCGCCGGCAGCGGGAGAGAGAGAGAAAGAGAGAGGAGAACACAGCGTCAGGCGGGGAACCGGCAGGAGCCGGCGGGACCGCGGCGAGGGGACCCTGAATGTGCCCGCCGGCTCCTGCGGGACGGGCTGTGGGGAGAAAGGCACCGGCTCCAGGGAGCTGGATACCCCCGCCTGGATATCCCTGTCCTCCACCGGTCCAGGCACGGAGGATGCCAAAATCCTGGTGAAAGGGGGAAAAGGCGACCGGAGGGGCTGGGAATGAGGGACAGCATGGCAGGAGTGAGGAACCAGCATCATTCCATGGAGGAAGGGGTGGCCGTGCCCTGTCCAAGGCTCTTTGCCCCCTCTGGAACAGCCGCCCTGGGATCCAGAGCCGCATTTACGCCGAGGCGCCGGGGAGGGTGAGCAGAGCAAAAGGAAAATCAATGGATCGGGAAAGAGGCGGTGGGAAACGGCAGCGGCTCCTCCGCGCTGACTCGGCATGTCTGGGCGCTGCGGCTGCTCCCCCTCCGCCAATTCCAGGCTGGAAGCGGCACCAGAGCTCGGTAAACAGGGAGAACGTGACCCTCGGGATGGCTGAGGAACCGCAGCTCCATGTTGGGAACTCGGGAAATGGAGGTGGGAGGGATCTCTCGGTGGGGAAAAGGGAAGACCGGAGAGGGATGAGGAGCGGGGGGTCGCGGTCAGTGCACCCCAGGGTGCCTGGAGGAAGGTTCATCCCTCTCTCCAGAGCTGCCTGTGCGGGAAGGAGCGGGATGGGCACCCAAATTTGTGCCTCTCGGGGTGTTTCCCACCTAATCCTGACGCAGGAGGTGCTGTGCCAGCTCATGGAAGAGCGGGATCAGTCCCCGTGTCCCACTCGCACCACTCCCAGCCTGCGGGAGGCGCAGCTGGGACCTCCGCATCCCTTTTTCCAGGGTGCTGGGGGGCAAATGGAGAAAAGGGAGGAGCTGGAGAATCCAGGGGAGGATGGAGCCGGGGGCACGGGCTCTGCGGAGGAGTGACATTGTCATGTGCCGAGACACGGTGATAACACGGGACTCGGATTAGTCCCCGGGGTTTGATGCCGGGAATCCAGCTCCGATGGAGGAGATGGGGTTAAGGAGCTTAAGGATCACACGGATCCTCCGGCTGGGAGCGATATCGGCACCCAACACACGGTCGCCCTGCAGGGGCGCCACCGCCACCCCCTCCCCGAATCCCTGGGACAATGTCACTCCCCGGGGACAGCGCCGGTGGCTGTCCCGTGCGCTGGATCATCCCTGCATTCCCTGGGGATGGAAAAGGAGTGCAGTATCTAGACCAGCCGGTGACTTGGCAAAGCAAATTGGGGGACCCTTCCCTGAGGGCCCCGGGCTGGGTGGGTCCCCCGTGAGGGGGATGGAGGGGACATGGATCTTCCCGCAGGAATGGGCAGCGTGTCCCCGAGGGGGTGATGGATGAGCGGCCGCGCCGGGGCGAGTGAAGGAGCAGAGGAGAGAGGGATGGAGACAGGGATAGAGAGAGGGATGAAGCAGAGGGATAGAGCAGAGGAAAGAGGGATGGAGAGGGATGGAGAGAGGGATAGAGGGAGGGATGGAGCAGAGGAGATAGGGATGGAGCAGGCAAAGGAGCAGAGGAGAGTGAGACGGAGAGGATGATGGAGCAGAGGAGACAGAGATGCAGAGGATGACGGAGCAGAGGAGGTGATGGGGATGGCGACGGAGGGAAGAGCACTGGAGAGCACAGACTTACAGGAAGGACTTCATGTCCAAGCCGCGGCTGCGGATCTGCCCCACCACGTGGTCCCAGCTGCCGGGGTTGGAGCGGCTCCGGCCCCCGGCCATGCGTTGCTTGGAGCCGGCGGCAGTTCCCTGGCGCGTTTGGCCGCCGCGGGAGCCGCGGGAGTTGGCGGCGGTGCCGGAGGGGCCGCTGTGGGCCTGGAGGTGGCCCAGGCTCTGGCTGGTGGTGGGCTGGCTGTGGTTGCCGCGCTGGTGTTGGCTGAGGGGCTGCTGCAGACTTTGCTGGCGCATGAGCGTGCGGGGCCTCTGGAATTTGGGATCGCCTGCTGAGGTGGGGATATATTCAAGGGTAGTGGCTGTGGACAGGGTGGAGTCCTCGAAACTTAGGGAGAGGAAGGGCAGAGGAGAGGAGAGAAAGGAGAAGAAGGTGAAGGGGCAAAATTGGAGGAAGGAAAAGAAGAGAGTTAGAGAGAAGATGCCCCAGCGCAGGGAACGCTCCGGCGGGAGCCAGCGGGAGCGGCGCCCGGATCCTCCGCCCCTCGCCCGCAGCTCGGCCTTGCCGGGGGCACGGGGGGCTCGTGCCGCCACCATCGCGCCCGTCCTGCGTCCCCCGCTGGGGGCTGGGCCGGGCTGGATGTGCCCACCCGCTTCCCGCGGCTGCCGCTCCGCTTCCCGGCGCCCGACCTCGTCTGCGGGAGAATTAGGCTGCTGCGAGGAGGCAAATCCCGCGGCGGCCGCTCACGTGCTGCCGGCCGGCCCGGCCCCCCGGCCCGCTCCCTCCCAGCCCAGCACCCGCGGGGGCTCGGCGTCCCCATCCCGCCGGGATCGGGGGGATCCCGCAGCGCCGCGGGGCCGATTCCCGCCGTGGGGACATTCCAGCAAGCCGGGGGGCCCCAGGGAGAGATGCCCGAGGTGGGAGGCTCCCAGCTCTGGGACGGTGGATGCGGACGCGGCTCCGGTGGGACGCGGAGAGCGGAGAAGCCCGGCCCGGGATGGACCGGCTTCCAGAGCGGGAAGAGCGGGCGAGACGCCGGAGGGGAAGCAGCACATGCCTGGCACGGCCCATGCAGCCAGGCGGGAATGCCCGTGGCAGCCTGGAATGCTCATGGCCACGGGACCAGGGGGCAAAATCCCCCCTGGGACCACCGAGGAGTCGCCTCGAGCGGCACCCGCCGACCTCATCCCGATCCCGGCGTTGCCACGGGACAAAGCTGTGCCATCGTGCAATGCCAGCGGCGGGGATAGAGAGGGATGGGAGGGAAAGGATAAATAGCTCCAAAAAACAAAGTAAAGAGGTGAAGAAAGAGCGAAAGGTGGGAGGAAGAGAGAGAAGAGAGAAGGGAGTGGAGAGGAGCGGAGAGCTGGGATGGCCGGAGCCGGAGGCACTGCCCGGGCACTGCCCCCCCACCCCGCGCCGCCGCCGCCCTCCTTTCGTTTTCCTATGGAATCCTAAATTAGTTCAATTTACAACCTCTCAGTCACAGGAAACTAAATCTGGCTCCCGTCGGCCCCGCGCCAGCTGGAGGCACGAGCTCTGCCAGCGCCGTGCCAGGCGGCACCGCGCCCTGCCCGCTCCAGGATGGATCCCGTGGAACCGGGAGCGGGATGCAGCACCCCGACCCTCGGCATGGACCCCCAGCACGCCCCCAATCCCGACGGCTCCGCGCCAAAGGGATGCTGGAAAACAGGACATGCCCTTAACCCTGCCCTGGCCGCCTGCTCCGGCCGCTGTCCGTCTGTCCGGATTCCCAGTGGGAATTCGCTTCTCCACCGAGTCTGAATACGGCTCCCCCTCTTCTTTGCCTATCCCTGCTGCTCCCAGTTCCCAACTGGAGCACATCAGCATCACGCCACCAGTTCTGGGGGCACTTGGAATTTCTCCCAGGCAGCAGGACAGGCCTGTCCCTTTTCCATAGGTTTTCTCCCCACTGACAAGGCTGGAAAAGCACACCAGCCTGGGAACCACCAAGCTCTCCAAGGGTGCTGGGGCTGTTGCCAGGATGTCCTGAATGCCACATCCTGGTGCGGGAGAACCAGAGCAGAGTCCAGGAACACAGGATGGAGCCCAGATCCGACACATTCCCGTCACCAGCCGGCAGAGCTGCGGCCTTCCCAGTGGAGGGTCTCACTGAGCCCCCCACCCTGAGCCCGCCAAAGCTTGGATTTTCCCTAAAACTGATCAGTCCCAGACTTTTCCCGATTTTTTTTGGCATCGGGCGGTAGAGCCGCAGATGTTGACACTGGGTCAGGGGAGCGTGGGGAGGGAAGAGGCTGGAGATGGCACCACTCCTGAGGGATGGGGACATGGGACAATCCTTCCTGCCTCTGGGCCATCACCAAGGTAGCACTGCCTGCCCTGGGAATGTTGAGCTGCTTCCTGCTGGGATCAGACAAAGCTGGAAATGTGCCGGACACCGCACCTAAAGGGGCTCCCCCTGAGCCAAAACAACATCAGGAGCATGGGAAACTCCTCATTTCCTCGGCACAGTGACCCTGGGAATCTGCTGGGGGCCCTCAGGACATATTGGTGGCCCTGAAGACCTGTTGGTGGTCTTGAGGATCTACTGGCAGCCAAAGGGACCTGTTGGTGACCTTAGAAACATGTTGGCAGCCCTGAAGACCTGCTGGTGTCTCCAGGGACCTGCTGGTGACCTTGGGAACATATTGATGTCCCTAAAGACCTGTGGTGGTCCTGAGAACCTATTGGTGGCCCCAGGGAGCTGTTGGTGCCTCCAGAGACCTGCTGGTGGCCCCAGGGACCTGCCGGTGACCTCGGGAACACGTTGGTAGCCCCGGGGACCTGCCGGTGGCCCCCCTGCGAGCGCATCCCTCGGAGGGGAGCGTCTCCGTGCCGGTGCCGTGCTCACTCACTTGGACAGGCTGAGCTTCCCTGCGGCCAAGTGGCTCTGCACCGTGTGCCAGCGGCCTCGTGCCGCCTTTCCCGCTCCGGGCTCGCTGTGGGCGGACATGCTGCTCCTCATCCCGTCCTCGCCGAGCCGCTGCTTGTCCCCGGGCCGGTCCCCGGCTAAGCCGGAGGCGGCCGACGCCGTCAGCTTGGCCCCTGATAACAGAGAGCCACTGGGCCGGGCCGGCGGCCACACACCCCCCAGGACACACACGGAGCCGGACGGACACACGGACGGACGTGGGAGAGGTCGGGAGTTGTCGGGGAATGAGGGGAGAGGGCGACAGAGCCAGACGGACAAGAGACGGACAGACAGACAGAGAGAGAGAGAGAGACATCAGCACTGCCAAAAAAAAAAAAGGGGACCTGGCCGGGGGGCGCGTGGGGGGCCTTGGAAAACCATCCAAAAGAAAGTGGGGAGACGGGAAAGGGGTCGGGAATTGGGGTCCCGCTCGCCGGCAGCCCGACCCCGAACCGAGGGGGTGCCCCCAACGCGCAACCCCGTCCCGGGGGAGCATCCCAGAAAACCCCGGGAGAGCGGGAAGGAGGGGTTGCTCGTCTCCATGGGGAGGCCCATGGGGTGGCGTGCGGGGAGCCCGGGAGCAGGAGGAGGAGCTGGGGGAGGAGTTTGAGGAGTTGGAGGAGGAGGAGGAAGGCGAGAGGGTGCTGCCAAAATACTCACTACACGGAGCAAACCCGGCAAGGAGAGACTCACTTGAGGGAAAGGCGCGGATCGCCGTACGGAGCGTAAGGAGAAATGTTTAGGATAAACTCCTTGGGAGGGTAGGAGCTCCATTTCTGCTGCACTGTGTTGTCATTGTTATTCCAAAAGTCTCTGTCTAGATCGCTACAGCGGCCGGATTCCAGGGGAGAAAAGAAAAGGGAAATACAAGAGAGAGAAGCTGAATTCCTGCGGGAAAGGGGAAGGGAAAGCAGCGCTCCGCCCCCGGAGCGCCGGGATCCTGAGGAGAGAGACGGGGAGCGCGGCTGCCCATCCCTGGGACACCGACACACACACACACACACACACGGACACGGATAGACGGATGGATGGATGGATGGAGCAAGGAAGAGCTGTGGAGAGACAGGAGCGGGCGGCTCCACCGGCTGGGAAGGAGAGAAGGATGGTGGGAATTAAGGAGCGAGCGTGGTGCCGGCACAGCATTCCCGTGTGTGTCCATGTTGCCTCCTCAACAGGTCCTGGAAGTGCACCCTGCTTGGTTAACCATGTGTCGGAGACCCTTCTGGATCCCTTCCTGCTGCCGGCACGGAGCCTGGAATTCCTGGCTCCGGGAAGCCACCAGATCTGCGTGCCAGGGACTGGGGGCCCAGCGGCTCCCCGCTGGGAGACTGGAAAAGCCCCCGCTGCCAGGCCCTCCCAGCCCTTGCCAGTGCCCACCTGCAGCTCCGGGGTGATCCCGGCTGTACCGAACGTGCCAGAGCTGGGGAGGGAAAGCCGCATGTGCCGGGATTCGGGAGGGGATGTGCTTCCCGCTCCACTTCCAGCTCATCCCAGCTGGGCTGGGAGCAGTGTCCAGGTGCCCAAGGTACCCCAGACACCTGCACTCCAATGACACCACGGGAGGAGGTTTTCCATAGCCTTATTCCAGGCAGGAGCAACTTCCCTGCTGCTGGTCCTCCTGCCTTCTCTCTGGAGCCCTGTGGGGGTTTTCCAGAGGCAGCACCAGATCTGGGATATCCAGGAGAGCCCTTCCAACTTCCAACCCTGCACTTCCTTCCCTACCCAGAGCCATGAGATGCCTCAGCTCTGCTCTCCTTCCTCCACCGAATGCCCACGGGATGCAGAGCCATCTGCACGCCCAGACCTGGAGCATCCCTGGGCTGAGGTTCCTGTGGCTCCATCCTACAGCTCCGTGGGATACGCAAGGATGCGGGAGAGACCCACCAGCACTCCCAGTGTCCTGGAGCCCCTTTCCCACTGGGAGTGGGGAACCAGGGAATGGCCACCTCTGTCCTTCCTCTCCCCCCCAGTCCTGGCACCTACTTGATGGTTTTCTTTTCACTGCGGCCTCGGCTGGAATCCGGAGTTCCCACAGTCTCCAGGGAAGTCTTGTAACGCTTTCCCTATGGAAAAGACAGGAGAGTGGAATGAGGGAGTGGCAGGGGACCCCTCGAGCATCCCAGCAAAGGATGGGACCTGCCATCACCTGGTGAATTTGTCCTGGATTTTGCCTTTTTCCCTTATTCCCTCACAGTCTCCCGGCTCCATCCCATGCATCCAAGCAGCAAAATTCCCAGTCGCTCCATCCCATGATCCCTGGGGGCTCGTGCCCCGTGTCACCCCAAGGACAGGGCGGTCACCGCCTCCAGTGTCCCATTCCAAGGCCTCACTGGGAAGCAGCGGATAATTTTAGGCTTAATTGAAGCTGGATTAATTGAGTTCACCTTTCCCAGCGCTCGGGAAGCACTGCCGTGGGATAATGAAGCTGGAGCTGGCTCCTAACTGGGACTGGTAATCAGGACACTCCGGCGGGTTCCGTGTGCTCCGAGCCCGGAGCGCAATTAGCACCAATTAGCCAACAACTGGGAACAGAGGAGGCTCCAGGTGGGAAGGGAGCAGCTCCCACAGCAGGATGGGGTAGAGAACCAACCCTTCCACCACGCTGGGCCTGGCGCTGAGAGCATCCCCCCTGCATCCAGCCTGCCCAGGGAATGGGAATAGTTCTCCCTTCTCCTTCCCAGCCTCTGCAGCTCCGCACGGAGCCGACTCCTTGGAATGCTGAGACACCTGTGCTCTTGGCACAGTGTCCTTGGGCAGCCACAGGCTGATCCAGCTGGGAGCTGCCAGGGTGTTGGAACTCCTTGGATGCCCATGGGCCAATCCTGCCGGGAGCTGAAGGAATCTTGGATGCCCATAGGCTAATCCTGCTGGAAGCTGCAGAGCAACACCTGGATCTCTTTGGATGCCCACGGACTAATCCTGCTGGAAGTTGCAGGAATGTTGGATGTCCTTGGATGTCCATGGGTTGATCCTGCTGGGAGCTGCAGGGGAACACCTGGATGTCTTTGGCTGTCCACAGGCTAATCCTGCTGGGATATTGGATGCCCATGGGCTGATCCTGCTGGGCTCTGTAGGGATGTTGGAACTTGGATGCCCTTGGACTAATCCTGCCAGGAGCTGCAGGGGAACACCTGGATTCCCTTGGATGCTCATGGGCTAATCCTGCCAGGAGCTGCAGGGATGTTGGATGTCCTTGGATGTCCATGGGCTAATCCTGCTGGACTCCGTAGGGATGTTGGATGTCCTTGGATGCCCCAGGGGCTAATCCTGCCAGGAGCTGCAGGGATGTCTGACCTGCCTGGATGTCCACAGGCCATCCTGGGGGGAGTCATCCCTGAGCCCTGGGCTCATCACTGTCCCGGCTCAGGGCTCGTGAGGACACGGCCCTCCCGGCAGTGGCCGTGTGGGCACATCCCAGAGCCGGCCCTGCCGGGCTTGGCCGTCATTCCCACACAGCCGTTCCAGCTCCAGGCACTGCCGAGGGCCGGTTGGGATTCGCCTTCCCGGCCAATTTACACTTGTTTGTTCCTCTGCCAGTTCATCCTCCTCCTTTCCAGTGCTTATCCCTGCCTCTCCAGATCTCCTGGATGGCACCTGGAAGCCTCTTCCCACCCACCACCCCCACGCTGCCTTATCCCCAGCCGGATCCCCTCTGCCATTCCCGGGGGAATGCTGCCTTCCCACGGCTCAGGGCAGGCATCTCCCACACGGGAAGCGCCGCTGCCATCGGAGCACTTGACCCAGATTCGATTCTGACGGCGAAGGAAACGTGGCCGAGCACGTCCTGCTCCCGGGAGAGCGGGAGAAGGAGCAGGAGGAAGGGAGGGAGCGCTGTCCTGATCCAGGGTGGGAATTGCAGAGGGAAGCGGGTGGCAGGGACGGCTGGTGGTGCCAGGGACGGGCTGGCCGCCTTCCCATGGGGCTTTTCCAGGTGGGAGCGAGCCCAGCAGGACAGGGGCCAGCTCGTTCCAGCTCGTCACCAACATATATCCATATATTTGGAAACTTCCCTTTGTGCCACACAAACGGCGGCACCCAAACGTTCCATTATCCCGGCCGGGAAAGCCAGCCCGAGGGAAAGCCACAGCCACAGGTTCCAGGGATCCCCAGCAGCAGGAATTGCCCCCAGGCCGGGATGGGAGGAGGGAAGGGTGGCACTCACCATCTTGCGCTGGCACCACTGGCAGATCCCGCAGAGGACGATGGTGACACTAAGGCTGACGGTGATGATGGCGGAGACCAGGATCACATCCCGGGAGGGGCTCCCTGGGGGACAAAACACGGGGGGGTCACAGGAGCCTCACAGGGTATTCCTGATGGAGGTGGGGGTGCAGCTCCCACTGGGAGCACCTGGGAGAGCTGGATGAGGAGGGGCAGGGAAAACACAGCTCCTTCCCCTTCCCAATTTCCAGGCTGCCCCTCATCCATCCCTTCTCCTTTCCTCCCTCTTTGCTTTCCTAATCCTTTCCTCATCCTTTCACCTCCTCCAGCCCCTTCCCCTTCCTCTTCCCTCCCCTCCAGACAAGCAACCCCCAGTTCCTCCCTGGATCCATGCCCTGCATCCACCCCACTGTCAGGATTTCACCTTTGGCTCAGCTGATCCCACACGGATTTGCCCCAAGCAGCGGCATCTCCCTTCCCCAGTATGACCATGGGGACGACACTGGGGACCCCAAAAACGGATGGAAACCTCTCCAGTGCATCCAGCACATCACAGCCATGCTCCCAACCTGTGGAATGGCCCTGGCACTGTGGGAGGATGAATATGGATCTAAGGTGGCTCAGGGTGGTCCAGTGGGGCCCCCAAACCAGCTTGGCCTTAATTCCAGGTAGGAGCCCACCAGGACATCCCTGTGGGCACCTCGCACCCCATGGTGCCCGCTGGGATGGGGGCTGTCCATGGAGTCGGGAAGCAGCAGCGGGAGCTGTGCTGCGGTATAAATATTAAACAATAATGGTTAATAATTAATTCACCCGCAGACCTTTGTTATTGTAGCGGATTTTGCCGGCGGCTCCAGGGCCGGGGTGAGTCAGAGGGGATCAGGAGGATGGATTGGGATTCCGGAATCCACCCCCCTACCCCGGCACTTGGAAAAGCACCCACAGCCCCCCCACCTTGGGATAAAAAGGAGGAAAGGGGATGGTGACCCCACGGAGGAGTTTTATAAAAATCCATTCCGGATTAGCTGAGGGTGGTGGGATGAGGGTGGGATAAGGGTGGGATGCTGAGGGGGATTTAGGGAACAGGGCTGGGGGTCCCTCCATCCAAAGGCAGCTCCTCCATCACTCCCGGATCACGAGGAGCCTGTGTATAAAACTCACATAGCAACTGTTGCCTAGGAGGGAATTTGGGACCAGCCCTTAATTTCAAACATTTATAAACCCCGGCTGGATAAGCTGCTGGGGGAATGGAAAGAGCTGGATCCGGTGGGAAGGGCTTGGGACCCCCTCCTTGGGATCCCGACCAGTTCAAGTGGGACATGGGCTTCCTGGGATTGGGGGTGACCCCCCCAAGTGCTGCCTCAGTCCCCTCGGTGTTCTCTGATCCAACTTGGAAACACAGTGACCCCTCTGGCTTATCCCGGAGATTCCATAAACCCTTCACTCCTTGCAGGGTCAAGTTCATCCCCAAATTAATCTGCAGAGAGGGAATCAAAAGAGAAGGAAAAGAAGCCACCACGCAGAGGGATATTAGTGAGTTCCAGGGACCAAATTCCTTGTGCCAAGGTGCCACCATACGCCCAAACTTGGCATCACCCGGTGATCCTGATGGATATACCAGCGGCAATCTGCCTGGGGATGTTCCCCGTGCCCCGGGGGGGTTCCAGCCCTTCCCGGTGGGAACACTCATCCCTCAGCCATGTCCCCAGGGTGGGGGAGCGATTCCAGGGATGTCCCTGTGTCCAGGGAGATTCCAGCCCTTCCCAGGGGGAACATGGATCCCTCAGCCATATCCCCAGGGCGGTGGTAGCGATTCCAGGGGTATCCCTATGCACGGGGGGGTTCCAGCCCTTCCCAGTGGAAACATGGATCCCTCAGCTGTGTCCCCAGGACCGGGGGAGAGATTCCAGTGCTGTCCCTGTGTCCAGGGGAGGTTCCAGCCCTTCCCGCTGGGAATACACATCCATCAGCCGTGTCCCCAGGACAGGGGGAGCCATTCCAGCCCCCCGGCTGCTGCCGCCCTCAGCAGGACATACATGGCTCGTTTTCCAGGCAATTAGCACTTGGTTAATTAAAGAACCAGAGCCGCTCGGAGCTCCCGGAGCGTCTCCAGCCCTGGGGCGCGGTGTGGGGTATCGGCGCCGCTTGGAAGGCTTGGAACGGGAATGCCACGGGGCGGGTGGGTGCAGGGGGGACACGATGAGCTGAGTGGCACCGCAGTGTCAGCCCCGGGAGGGGGTGACAAGGTGACAACGCGGCGCGTGTTTACACTGCCGCTGTCTCTCCTTCCATGAATTTGCCAGGCTGCCAGCGTGGATCCAACCGGGAGCAGGGAGACGGCCGGGTGGGACTGTGGGGGTCCACACCCCCAAATCCCAAATCCCATCTGCCCTTCGCTGGTCCTGCCTCATCCCACGGGCACAAGGAGGGGGGTATCCATGAGACAGTTGGGTCTCCCTATCCCGTCCCACGTGCTGGAAGAGAATCGCGGAGGCTGGGAAGGGGGTGGAACATCCCTGCGGCTCTTTCATCAGGATTCAATGCCACTTGACGGGATATAATTCCACTTTTCCAGCCGGTTATTGATGAGGGGATTACCTGGCTCGCTAATGCCGCAGCTCTCCAGCGGGGGATTTGTGCGGAGCTGTGGGAGCAGGAGCCGACTGTGCCGGGGCAGAGGGTCCCTATTCCAGGGGGAGACGCTTTTGGATGCAGGGAGAGGGTCCCCGTGCCAGGAAAGAGAGTCACGGTGCCACGGGGAGAGGGTCCTGGATGCATGGAGAGGGTGTCCATGGTGGACCCCTTCCCACACACACCTCTTGGCCAAGCAGGAGACCCCCCCCCACCCCCTGTGCCCACCCCCTGCACCTCGGAGTGGGAGATGGGGGATATTTGGGAGCCAGGGATGGTGGTTGTGATTCCAGCCTGCTGCCACGTGCCCATCCTCCTTTATCTGCTGCTCCCGCAGGCTCGGGATCAGCTCCCTCTGGAGCAGGAGCAAACTCCGGCCTTTGTGGACGTGAGGCAACACTTCAAACCCGACCCCAGCACAGGGAGAGGCGCCGAGATCCAAGTGGGATTAGCCCTCTGGAGCAGCGTGTAAGCCAGAGGTCAGCCCAGATCCGCCGGGAGGAGGTGAGAGCTGCCGATGCCGACGGATCTGGGAGCATGCCGGGGTGGTGGGTGGGGGGCTGTGACACCCCTGTGCTGACAGCACAGCCTGGGGACACCCAGGGGGTCCCAGACACTCCCAGATCCTTCTCCCTGCAACTCCGGCCTCGACTCAGCGGCTTTGAGCATCTTGGTGGCCATGGGCACCTTGGGGATCTTGGTGGCTTTGGAAATCTCGGTGGATTTGGGAATCTTGACGGCCCTGGGCACCTCGGTGGCTTTGGGAATTTTGGTGGCTCTGAGCATCTCTCTGGCCCTGTGCATCCAATGGCTTCAGGAATCCTGGTGGGTTTGTGTGGCCCTGGGCAGCTTGGTGACCCTGAGCATCCCAGTGTCCCTGTGCATCCCAGTGCCCCTGTGCATCCCAGTGTCCCTGTGCATCCCAGTGTCCCTGTGCATCCCAGTGTCCCTGTGCATCCCAGTGTCCCTGTGCACACTCACGTCCAGGACAGTGAGACCCTCACACTCCAGGATGTCTCCAGCCCTTTCCCTGCCCTGATTCCCTGTGTCCCTGTGCCCATCCCAGCATCCAGCCCCATCCAAGGGCTCCCCCAACCAAAGCCCACAGCCCCAGAGCAGCACCAGGAGGGCAAAGCCCCCTTGAGGGGCATCCAGGGAGGGATCCAGCCCCTCTCCCAACTGAAACCTCCTGCACAGCATGGAGAGGCTGGAAAACACCTTCATGGAGAGACAAAGGTTTTGGATGGGTGGTGAGAAAAAGCTGCATCACCAGGGCTGGAACCAACCTCTCCACAGGTGTCCCATTGGGATGGCCCTGCCCAGGCTCTCAGGGCCGTGCTCTTGGGTGCAGATCCCAAAATTCCCAGGTTTTATGGATAGAGCATCTCCCTGGCAGCTTCTCAGTATCCCAGCCCCACACTCCCATGTCCAGCGGTGAAATCCATGGATTCAAAGTCCCCCGGGGAGGGAATCAAAGCTGTGGGAGCCTCCCCAGCCCCGGCTCCCGCTGAGCTCCCTAGAAGCGGTGATCAAAGCCGGCAGCTCCACACGGAAAAATGTCTCCATGTGCCGAGCTGCTGCCACACGGGCATCCAGCTCTGCCAAACCGGCAGCGGAAACACATTCCCGGGAAAAGGGGAGCGGGAGAAGGTGCCAAGCGAGCGGCTCATCCCCCCTCCCAACATTCCACCAGGGTCGGGGTGTGACGCTGAGCCTGGATGGGGGCGCTGGGAGCAGGATGGTGGATGGGAAGGGATCCTGCCTGGATCAGCATCCCCTTGTGCCACTGGGGTGGAGGGCCACGAGACTGGGAATGAGGTGGCCACGAGGCCGGGAATGAGGTGGCCACGAGGCCGGGAATGAGGTGGCCACAAGACTGGGAATGAGGTGGCCACGTGGCCGGGAATGAGGTGGCCACATTGTCACGCTGGGGCTTCCCAGATGCCGTTTTCCTGGCGCCAGGCCATTAATTCCTCCTCTTCTCATCCTCCCACTCATTTGCTCGATATTTCCCAAACCTCTTATTTTTAGGATGCAGCTGATAAAGCTGTGAATTTGCAGCTTTCGCTCCTGTGCAGGATCCCGGGAGCGGGGAGGGTGGGAATTGGGCAGGATCCTGGTGGGAACAGCAGGCAGGTGTAATCCAAGCCCTCGGTGCAGGTAGAGGGAGAAGGGATGGACACGGTGTGGCTGTGGGATGCAAAAAATCCAAGGGGAGGACGAGGCTTTGTTGCCATCCCTGGAAACAGCCTGACGGGCATTTTGGGAATGTTTTGATCCAGGCTGGTGAAGGGCTGGGACAGCTGGGTCTGGACGTGGCACCTGCCCAGATGGTCCCAGGGGCTCTGCGGACTAGAGGGATCATCAGGAGCCCCACGGCCATCCCGCTGTCCCAGCAGGATCCCGGGATGAGGCTCAGGGAGAGGAGCGGCGTCCCAGGGTGAGAGGGACGGGAAGGCTCGTCTGCTCTCCATCTGTGCGTCTGTCTGTCTATCCGTGCGTCCCCCTCTCAGACACATCCATCAGTCTCTGCATCCATCCATCCCTCGTACACATCTGCTTCTCCATCCAGCCATCTGGCCATCCCCCGGAGCTGTCAATCCCTCTGGCTCTGCCTCCCCCACGCCGAGCTGCCGGTCCCGGGGGGCTTCGCTCGGCAGAGCCCACCGGCACCATTCCTGGTCCACAGGGAACACCGGCCCGAAACACCGGGAACACCGGCCCGAAACACTGCGCTGCTCCATCTGGATGGCACCATATTCCCTATCCCAACCTGCTGGTGGACACGGATTGTTCCCTCCAGCTCTGGTGCCACCTGTCCCCCCTCCATGGCCGCCGCAGTGGAGGAACTGGGGATGGAGGGAGAATCTGGCAAGGGAATGTGCTCCTTTCCCGGTGCTGGGCTATTTTTGGCTGAGGATTTCCGGAGAGAGCCATGTGGTTTCTCTGCCTCGCGGTCCCCACCGTGTCCCTCTTCCTGAGGAGCACCCAGATCCCCAAACCCCCTCTGCTCCCATGGTTTTTGTCCACTGCCTTCCCCACTCCAACCCCTGCTCCCGACAGGATGCCGCTCATCCCTCGGCAAGGCCGGTGCTCCATGTGATCACTGCCCCCAAATGAGCCCTGGAGCCCCCAGGAGTCAGGGCCTGGGTGCACCTCCAGCTCCACTTTTCCAGGCACAGAATGGTGTCCTGGCTCTGATAGCGGGCACGGAGGAGCAGGCTGGGCTCTCATCCCGAGTGGCACTGCCAGCTCCGCGCCGTCACCACTTAGCCTCCCGCCCCTGGGCTCTCCATCATTCCCGAGCCCTTCGGGTGACAGCGGGAGAGAGGGAAGGCAGAGAGCCAGAGGCTCCCGGGGGACAGGAGGAAGCAGCCTCTGTGCAGCCCATCCCAACCCCACCAGCTCCCTGCCTGCTTCCCAGCTCCAGTTCCCCCCGGGAAGTGCCCCCCAGTCACGTCACATGGGATCCATGTGGGACTGTGGGGACAGAATTCCTGCAGGGAGCTGAGCGATGTGGGGATGCCACAGCCCCCAAATCAGGGAGCTGGCAGTGCTGGGGGAGGAAGAGGAAGGTTGGAAGGGAACACATGGAAAGATGGAGAAGCGCAGCTCGGAGGGAGGAGAGAGGAGGAAGAGGAAGGGATCGAAGGGCCGAGGAAAGCTCTAGAGGGAGGATGGGGGACACGGGGGTGGGAAGGTGCCTGGGGTAGGGGGGGCTGGTGGAAAACATCCAGTAGAGCCTGATCCCGGGCCTGCATCCTCCAGGGACACATGGGGATGGTTGTCTGTGGGGATTGGGGTGGTCATCCATGGGGAGAGGGGACGGTCATCCATGGGAAGCAGGGATGGTCATCTGTGGGGGAGTGGGGACAGGACATATCACCCCCTGCAGCCACCAGTGTCCCATAGACCCATCCAGAGGGCTCACATCTCTTTCCATGGATACTCAGAGCCCCCCAAGGTGCATTCTGACACTGTGCCCCCCTCGGAAGGCCTAAATCAGGGAAGCTGTTCCGTGCCATCCCTCGGCCACCGCACCGGCTCCGCATCCGCCGGCACGACCGGCTGCTTCCCTTCAAACCTCATTAACTCCCCCCAAGGTGACCCTCTCCCTCCCTCCCGCAGCCAGGGACACCGGGAAGGGTCGAGGTGCCGGGAGGGCCCCCCAAGCTCCCGGGTGGGCTCAGAGCATCCCTGTGCCACGGCCAGGCTGGCACCCCCAGGGACGCGGAACGTTCCGCCTGGCACCTCCCAACCCGCTGTGCCCCAAGCCCCAGCTGGACCCACACACCCCCAAGGCCCCCCAAAGGCAGCGGGGGGGGAGGGGTGTCTGTCCCCCCTCTCCACGCTGTCTCTCTGCTCATTATTCCCGCGCTCCGACGGGTCTCCGGGAGCCCTTCCCTCCCCGAATCCGTGTATAATGGATATCGTAGCCAAGCCCCCGGGGGCCGGGGGGTGGCAGCGATATTATCTGCATCTGTCTTCATTCCCCGCTCCCCCCTCCCTTCCCAGGCAGGCGGAAAAGCCGCGAGATCAGGCGCTGGAAAAGCCGCCTCCAGCTCCTCTCCTGCTCCTTGGAATCGGGGAGGGGGGGATCAGTGAGACCTCCCAGCCCGGCCGTGACCCACCCCCAGTCCTTGTCCTTGCTGCTCCCAAGCCGTGCGCGGGGTCCTGGGACACGTCAGCGTGTGGGATCCTATGGGCGTGGGGAAGAGGAAAAGCTTGGAATTGGTGGGAAGGAAGGAATTCTGAGCCGCCCTGGGGGGCTCAGAATCTGCACGGACACCCCACTGCCACGGAAAACGGGCCGGAGCTGCCGGGGGGGAACAAAGGGGCGGGGTGAGGCGGCGGGGAATGCTCCGAACTGCTGGATTAGAGGGGCTGGCAGGGAGGTGAAGCCCAAATCCCAGCAGGATGGGGGCTCGGGGAGGGGGGGCTGCAGCTCCAGCGCCGTGCCCGTGGCGGGACGCGTGGCTGCATCAGGTGCCTGGCTCCCGGCAGGGCCAGCCCTCCGCTCTTTGTCTGCCTTCCCGCCCGTCACGCTTCCTCATCATCCTCCCAGCCTCCCACCTCGGGCTGTTCCAGTTTGGAAGCCGGCTCTTATCCCAGTCCCGGGCATCGGGGATGTGATCCCAGGGCCGCACCAGCACGCAGAGCTCTCCATCCATCCGCCCATCCATCCATCTGTCTATCTATCTATCCATCCATCCATCCATCCATCCATCCCCCGAGACGGCGCGGGGGGAAAACAGGCAGCTGCCTGGTTATTGATTCACCACCTCCAGCCGCCGCGCGGCTCTGCTCGGAATCATTCCAGCCGGGAAGGATGGGCACAGCGGGAGCAGGGCCCCCCGTCACCCGCTTGGAGCACTTGAGGTGCAGCCTCCCCCCCTCAAAGGGCACAGCTGGTGCCAGCAGCGGGGATAGGGCTGGATGGGGGGTCTGGCCTTGCAGGGGAGGGGAAGGAGCTTCCCGGTGTTCCCAAAGCCGGCGTGGGCGGCGAGGGGGACATTGTCCCTGTGGCACAGAGGGCACCTTTGTGGCGGCCCCAATCTCTCGGACACTGCGCTCCCGACACGGGGGACGCTCCCCCTGCAGCACAGCCCTCCGTGGCCTCCCAAAAAATCCCCCCAGCTGGCGGGAGCCGCTTTGGGAAGCACCTCGGTTCGGTCCTAATTCCCAACACCCCTCGCCAGCCAGGACCAGACTCCCTCGGGCGTCTCCGACCCCAAAAGCGGACACTCCCAGCAGCACCTCGAGATCCACGTTGCCCCCCCCACCCCGCCATCTTTCCCTGGGCACCAAAGTTTCCCGAATTTCCCCATACGGCGTCTTCTCCCCCCCGCCATGAAACGCAGCCAGTGCTGGGGGTCACAGCCACTGTCCCCTCACGGTGACACGGAGCAGGGGACGAGGCCGGTGCTGCCTCGGGCAGGGATTTGGGGGGACAACGGGCGTCGCTTCCCATGGGGATGTGGCAAAGCCCAAATCCCGCGGGGGGTGTGAGCCACAGGCACCCTCTCAACCTCCACCGGTGGGGGACAGACCCGGAACCCCCCGGCCACTGCGGACACGGGTGGAAAAACCCGGGAAAAGCCGGGAAAGGGGGTCGGGTGCTGGCACAGGTGTGTGCACCCCCTGCCCCACCACAGCCCCCCACGGCTCCAGGCACCACGGCACAGCCACCGCCGCCGGTGACGTGGGAAAACTCCCACGTGACGGGAGCCCCAGCAGCCAGGGAGCACGGGATTTGGGGAGGGGGACATGGATCTGTCCCCCCCAAATCCCGCAGCTCAAAGCTCAGCCTCTGAAGCTTCCAGGCTGCCAAGAAGTGTCAGCGGTGGCACAGGCAGCCGTCGGCGTCCCACTGGCCACCGATGGGGACGCGGGGCAGGGGCAAGGGGGACAAATCGGGGGCAGGCGCGAAGTTTGGAGGGGGAATAACGGGGAGCGGACGCCGGGCACAGGGAGGGAAGGGCAGCGCTGCCGGCGGGGACAACCCGGCGTCCCCTCTGTGCCACAGACCCGCCGGGTGACCTTGGGCCGAGCCGTGCCGTGCCGCGCTCCGGGCATCCCTGCGGGGTCACGCGGGACGGAGCCGCTCCCGCCGGGAGCGCCGAGCCCGCGGCCGGGCGGGAAGTTGCCCTCGAAGGCAGCCCGGCCGGAGCTGCCAAGTGCCGGGCGGCGGTGACGCTGTCACCCGCCGCGGGGGACAGTGCCCGGCGCTATCCCGACCCGGCGGCTCCCGCAGGCCTGGCACCTGCAGCTCGCTCCCGCCGTCCCCGCTGTCCCCGCGGCCCCGCCACCGCAGGACACGCCGTCCTTCTGCCCGCTCCCGGGCCCCGGGACACGGCCGGGAACGGCTGCCAGGCCCCGGGGATCCGCAGCGCTCCGGCAGCATCCCTGTGCCTCCACACCCCCAAAACCTCCCCGCCAGCGTCCCAGATTTCCCGGTGCGGGGCCGCCCGGTGCCTTCGGAGCATGAGCTCAGCAAATCCGCGCCCGAGGAAGCCCCTTCCCCAGCCGCCCACCCCCGCGTGTCCCGGTGTCATTCCAGAGGCGCAGCAGGACGGGGCTGGGGGACCCCAAGAAGGAGGGAGGGGATGTGCTGATCCCTGGATGCCGGTCTGGGTGCCGGTAGCCAGAGGGATTTGGGGCTCACCCGGGGGCTGGGGGTTTGTTGGGGGGCTGGAGATCGGGGTCCTGTCACCGGGTGTTGAGGGGTCCCTGGTGAGGGGTATCCGGGGCTCCATCAGCTCCGCAGGATGAGGATCAGAGGCAATGAGCTGATCCCTGGGTGTTTGTCTGGATTTCGGCACTCAGCGGGATTTGGGGCTCAGCCGGGGGGCCAGGGGAAGGGGTGCAGCACCCGGGGGGTGGGGGGCGTTCAGAGGTGGTTTCTGGGGCTTCAGCAGCTCTGCAGGACGAGGATTGGAGGGATGAGCCAGGATGTTATCCGGGTGCCGGCACCCAGCGGGGCTGAAGGCTCACCCCGGATTTTTCGGGGGGCCGGCGACGCCCCGGGGGGGTCGCGATGTCTCCGGGCGGGGGGTGTCGTTGGCTCCAGCACCTCCGCAGCGCGACCACACCGGCGACAACGACTTTCTCCCCAAACTACCGAACTCCCGGCCAGGCGCCCCGGAGTGTGGGGGGGGGGAGCACCGGGGCAGCGGCCACCGCGTCGCCCCCAGAGGCGGCGCGGGGGGCGGCGAGCGACCACCCCCGCCGCGTGTCCCCCGCGTCCTGCGCGTCCCCGTCCCCCCATTCCCGGCTCCCCCCGGCGCTCACCTGCGCCGGCAGCCTCCGGGTGCAGGTACATGGTGGCGGGCGGCGGCGGGGCGCGGCGGGGCGGCGGGGCGGCGGCTGCCCGGTGCGGCGGGGCCGCGGCTCATCAGACGGCGGCGGGGGCGGTGGAG
>JAWWLV010000179.1:8632496-8645245 GCA_035041135.1 Platyrinchus mystaceus
CGAGCCCGGGGTGCGGTTGTGCGGTCTTACAGCGCCGCCTTGTGGCCACAGGGGAGAACTACAGGGATGCACTGGGAGAACAGGGATGCACTGGGTACAGAGGGAGCACTGGGATGCACTGGGAACAGAGGGAACACTTGGATGCATTGGAATGCGCTGGGAGAATGGGGACGCACCAAAAGTGTCGGGATCCTCGGGAGCACGGGGATGTTCCAGGACCACCAGGAGCCCTGGGAAGAGAGGGAGCCCCGGGATGCAGCGGGATGCGCCGCGAGTCCCGGGATGCAGTTGTGCGGTCTTATAGCGCCTCCTCGTGGCTCCAGGGGAGAACAGGGATGCACTGGGAACAGAGGGATACACTGGGAACAGAGGGAGCACTGGGATGCACTGGGAGCAGAGGGAACACTTGGATGCAGCGGGATGCGCCGCGAGCCCGGGGTGCGGTTGTGCGGTCTTACAGCGCCGCCTTGTGGCCACAGGGGAGAACTACAGGGATGCACTGGGATAACAGGGATGCACTGGGTACAGAGGGAGCACTGGGATGCACTGGGAGAACAGGGATGCACTGGGAACAGAGGGAACACTTGGAACATTGGAATGCGCCTCGAGCCCGGGGTGCGGTTGTGCGGTCTTACAGTGCCGCCTTGTGGCCACAGGGGAGAACTACAGGGATCAGCAGCGGGAGAGTCCTGGACATGGAGCATCCCAGTATCCCGGGAAACAGGGGCTGAGGGGAACACCGGGATGGGACAAGGCTCTCCCTGTCGCCGCAGCCACCGAGGACGGGATGGAGCCGCATCCCGGCTCACTTCCCATGGGAACCCCACCAGCGTGAAGGACGGTCCACACAGAGTCACCAACCACCCGAAAGAGCCTGGAGGGACACCGGGATAGGGGAATTCTGGGAAAGCTTGGTGTTAATGCGTGAAATAGGATTTGAGGCCACGGTCCTGGATCCGGGTGTGGGAGTGAGGAGGGAGTGGAAAATCACAGCAATTCCTTCAGTTTTCATTTTGCTGACACAGGTAGCAAAAGTGAGAGGGAGAGAGGGGAAATGGGAACATCCAGGACCCTCAGGGCAGCTGCAGTTGCATTTCCAGAGCGCCGTGTCCCTTCCCATGGATGCTCCAATGGATTGTTCCATATCCACTGTGTCCCCAGCCCAGCAGCTTGCTGCTTCTCCATGGAAAATGTCCCAAAAGTGGTGGGAATATGCAGGAATCCCTCTCTGCCGGTCCCCACAGAGGGTCTGGCAGTGCCACAGGGATTTAGGGAAGCAGGGGAGTGGGATTGGGGTTATTTTGGGAGCCTGTGGTGGGGTCACACTTCCCTTATCCCCCTTCCCACCCGATCCAAGTGGGATGTGCTGCCGATGGGGCCGTTCCCAGCTCTCCAGCCCCCCTGCCCACCTCGCTGTGCCCTCCAGCCGGAGCTGCACAAGGAAAAATCGATCCCTGCCTTCCAAAAAAAGCAGCTGCCCGTGGCTTTTTTTAGCAACCCGTCCCATTTGCATCCTCCTCCCCTCCCGGCCCAGGGAACCCGACCTCTGGCTAAATTAGCTGCGTCTTCCCGAGGGATACGGGCTGGAAAAAGCAGGAAGAGAGGCCGGTTGTGCTGGAATATTCCACAGCAGCCACCCCATCCAGCCATCCTCGCTTCCTGTGGTCCGGCAATCCCAGCCCCTCTTTCCCTTGGGATCACTTCCCAGAGGGAAAAGGGGATGTGGGAAGAAGCAGGAGCAGACAGGGCTCTTGGGTGCCATTTTCCTGCTCCTCGGGAAGGGGGATAAAATCCCGGGATGGGGAGGTGCTGGGCCTCTTTCCCTGCAGAAATCCCACTCGTATCCCGTGGATTACGGAGGTGCCGAGGAACTGGAGCAGAGCACATGGAATATTTAGGTCACAGTAAATGAGCTCCCTCATTAGTGCCTCTGGATCTGCTCCTACACGGGGCCAGGGCTGGAAAATCGGCCTCTGCCTTCCCGGGAAGAGGATTTGGAAACCTCTGAGTGGAGGGAAAGGCTGATTGTTTCAAGGAGGTCAAGGAGGTGGAAACATTGGAATTGTCAGGGATGGATGGACACACAGGGAACAGCGGGAAGCAGAGCTCCAACATCCTGAAATCACTTTTAATTCCAGACATTTTTAGGTTTTGCCCTTTGTAAAAGGTTTTCCTGGTTCCCCCCCCAGGTGCTGCCCATTCCAGGCACTGCCCATTCCAGGCACTGCCCATTCCAGATGCTGTCCATTCCGGGTGATGACTATCCCGGGTGATTCCCATTAGGATCACACATGGAACAGGGAGTGGTGGGATAAAAGGGGGATGAGGGGGGGGCCGGTTTTTTTTGGGAAGCCTCTGGGAGTGTCTTGCTGTGCCAGTGGGGATGGATTCAGCCTGGGGTTCTGGAGCTGCTGGAACTGCATTGGAAGGTGAGTTCCATGTTTGGGACACTGTGGATGGAGCAGGATTTTTCTTCCACCTTCTTCCCACAGGATTTTTTTTTCCTGGTACAGGCAGCAGGGTGAAGGAGGGGATTTCTCCCTCTATTCCACTTGGAATATTGTACCCTCAGTATAAGGAGCATGTGGAGCTGCTGAAGCAAGTCCAGAGTAGGACATGGAGATTCCCAGGAGACCGGGCGTGTCCAGGGAAACCTTCGAGCCCCTTCCAAGCCCCAAAGAGCAGCTCCAAGAGGGACTGGGAAAGCTCCTGAAGTGCCAGGACAGTGGGAATGGCTTCCCACTGCCAGAGGGTGAGTTAAATGGGATATTGGGAAGGAATTCCTCCCTGTGAGGTGGTGAGAGGCCCTGGAACGGATTTCCCAGGAAAGCTGTGGCTGCCCCATACCTGGAAGAGTCCAAGGCCAGGTTGGAGTAACCTGGGAGAGTGGAAGGTGTTGGGGTTGGAATTGGATGGGCTTGAGGTCTCTTCCCACCCAAACTATTCCAGGATTCCCGGGCTCTGGGAGGATTTCGGGTGCTCGTGGCCATGTGGACACATCCCTGGGATCCCAGTGGGCTTCTGGCAAGGGAAAACAGGGGAATGGCAGAGCCAGGGATGCTCCCCCACAGCTGGGAGGAGCATCGGGAACCTCTGGCTGCTCTGGAGCGCAACGGGCACCGGGACAACTCCTGAGGATGAGTCAGTGCCCCTGAAATCCAGGCAGGAAACGTTTCAAGGAGACACTGCACGGCTGTGTCCGTGCTCTGAATCCCAGAGCTGCTGGAATCTCTGCTTCAGGAATCCTGGAATGGGTTGGGATGGAAGGGATCTTAAATATCACCTCATCCCACCCTGGAAAAGAATTCCTTGGCTTCCAGCAGCTGCAGAGGAAAACACAGGTGGCAATGACTGATCCCAACAACTGGTTGTACTGATAGAAAATCGGGAATAATTCTTCCCCAGGTAATAGGGAGAAAGGAATAGGAAATGGCCACACATGGGAGTCTCTGAATTCCAGTGTTGTGGAATGCAGGGAATACAAAAGGGGAGCAGGAGATGATCCAGAGCATCAATCAACCCTAAAATGTGGGGAGGGCATTCCTAAAATTAAAGTGAAAGGGATCAGAGATCACAGAAGAGGGACTGGGAGGGTTCCTCCCTGACAAAGGGGAGTGGGAAAAATCCAAGTGCAAACTATTGGGAAAAGGGGGTGGAGCATAAAGTGCTTCTCCTAAAAGTATCCCTGAATTCCAGACTGGTTTGGGTTGGAAGGGGCATTAAAACTCACCCCACTCCAATCCCAAACCCTCCTGCTATCCCAGGTTGCTCCAAACCCTTTTCCAACCTGGCTTGGGACAGTTGTAGGGATGAGGCAGCCGCAGCTTCCCTGGGAAACCCATTCCAGGAAGGATTTCTTCCCATTATTCCATCTCAATCCACCCTCCTTCAGTTCCTAATCATTCCCACTTGACCTTGGGCCGCTCGGTGCGTCGGGAGCACCCAGAGCAGGGACGTGTAATTGGTGTCACCGGGAGCAGCCCAGGCTTTGGAGATGAGTAATTCCAGCAGCTTAACTTGGAAAACCCGGCTCTCCAGGTCCTGCCAAGCTCATTTGCAGGACGAGCCCGTGGCAGCCGGAGCTGCCGTGCTGGTATCCAGGCAGCTGGAATGTCGGCGTGTCCCTGGCCCTGCGCCCACCAGGGGTGGACACGGCCCAAAACCTGGTCCCTCTTCCCAAAAAAAAGGGGGATTTCCTGTCTGAGGTGCCTGTTAGCAGCTGGCAGAAGGGATGGAGCACGTGGAATTCCTTGTGGATGCAGAGGGAGGCAAAAATTAGGGACAGCATCCTTATTGTTCGTAGGGGGTGTGTTTATTTCGGAAGGTGTCCTTGGGATTCTGGTGGTTGTAGGATAAGAGAGGCCTCATCCCAAATATTGGAGTCTTTCTGTGCTTGGACAAGCTCTGTGTGCTCCTGGACATCCGTGTGTGGGATCATCCAGGCTCTCCTGAAATAATTCCCCTGATTTTAAGACAGCTTTGTGCTCAGGAGAGGGGCTGTGCTGGCGTCCTGGGATGGAATTGGCTGGATTTGAATTGGAGAGGATGGAAAAGAGGAGGAGAGGGGGGTGACCCCTTGGAGAACTCCCTTGTGCTCTGAGGGATGGGGGGAAGATGTGCTTGGATGGCTGGGAAGAGACAAGCTGGAGTGGGAGCAGCCTGTGGAATGTGAGTTGTGCTGATGTATTCCCTATCTTCTCCTGCTGATGTATTCCATATCTTCCCCAATATCCCATCTAACTCCCCTGTGGCAGTGGGAAGCCATTCCCTGTGTCTTGTCATTCCAGGCCCTTTTCCAAAGTCCCTCTTCAGCTCTCCTGGAGCCCTTTTAGGTCCCTCCTTCCCAAATCCCTCTGGATTTTGCCCTGTGGTGGTGCTTGGGGCCAATCTCTGGTGGGCAGATATTCCTTAAACCCACAGCTCTTCCCATTGGAGCTCTCATCCCTCAAATCGTATCCACAGTGCTGCCTGTCTCCACTTCCAAGGATTCCTTTTCTCTCCAGCTCCTGCTTTCAGAGCCTCGTTTGCACCGTCAGGATTTGACAGCCCCTTGGCACCTCTGGGAATGACACTGGAGCAGCAATTCCCGCCCTCTCCCTGCTTTGCCCTGGCCCTGCCACCACCCGAGTCTTGCAGGGAGCCTGTTTTTTGGGAGCTGGCAAAGCCCTGGCAGAGGGATGGCGGCGGGAGCCAAGAGGCTCAGATGGTTTGACATGTCAGGGAGAGGTGGAAACGTATCCCAGAGACGGCGGCGCTGGGAATTCACAGCCAGACGCCGCTCCGGAGCTTTTCCCTTGTTCCCAGCAGCGTCTTTGTCCCAGGGACTCACCCAGGGCTGAGCCCCGTGGCCTCTGGAGAAGGGGAGCGGGATGAGGGGCTGGAAGAGGGGGAATTCTTGATGGGCAGGAGCACAAATGCATCTTGGCTCCTGCTGCCTCCGTGACCTTTTCCGCTCCGACATGATCCATCCTGGCACTCGGAGGCGGAGGGAAGGGGGAATCAGTCACCTCCTGGGTTCTGCCACCCTGTCACCTCCTGGGTTCTGCCACCCTGTCACCTCCCAGAAAAGGAGTCTGGAGTCTCCAGGAGTTCCAGGTTCCAGCCATCTGTCCCAATTCCCTTGGCAGCCGCTCGTCCTTTGCTCCTTTGGGAAGTGCCTGAGGCGGATCCTGCCCGTCAGATCCTCTCCCGCTTCCCTTTCTCCCTCCTCTGGCTCTCTGGATCCTCCCTGTCTCCTGTCACTGTGGCACAGAATCCTGACTGTGGAGCAGGCTCCCCTCCCACGCCGGGAATCCTTGGATGGGGGTGTTTGCTCACATTCCTGCTGCCTTTTTCTTTGCAGCCTCATCTTTTCCAGTCCCTTCCCCTTCAGGGAATCCTTTGGGCTGGAAAAGCACCCCGAGGTCATTGATTCCAACTCTTAACCCAGCTCTGCCACCACTAATCCATGTCTGCAAATGCCACATCCATCTTTTAAATCCCCCAGGGATGGGCACTCCACCACTGGAGCCTGTTCCAACCCTTTCCATGAAGGAATTTCCCCTGATATCCAACCTGGCTCAGCTTAAGGTCATTTCTTCTTGTCCTGTCACTTGTTCCCTGGGAAAATCCAGACCCCCACCTGGCTCCAACCTCTCTCCAGGGAATTGTGGAGAGTGGGAAGATCCCCCCCAATCCTCCTTTTTTCCAGGTTAAGGTAAAATTCTCTGCTACATTTTATGGGCTCATCCAAAAGGGAGCTGCTCTCTGCAAGGGAAAACTGGGAAATTCTCCACAGGATAATTATTCCAGGTTATTGCTCCTCAAGGCAACCTCTGCTTTGCTCCGAGGTCCCTCTCCCATCTTCCTGCTGGGATGTGATCCCGACCCCTGTGCCAGGGCTTTGTGGAGGAGCTGGGCTTAAGTAGTGCCAGACTTTGGGATCTCAGCGGGAAGCAGAGGCTCCGGCTCTTCAGAGCTGGGATGGAGCCAAGTGGGTCAGGAAAGGCTTTGAGGTCCGAGGGAAGTGGGGAATGGCCCTGGAGCCTGGTGGGAGGAGTGGGAACAGAGCCAGGAACGGGAATCCATCATTGAAACCCTCTGGTTCATCCAGCTGCCTCCAGAGGCAGGAGCAGGATCCTGAGGGAGCAGGGAAAGGGAAGGATTTGACCTAATGGAATTATCCAAGTGGCTCCAGCTGCTGCTCTCTGACTGCATCTGGCTGATGTCTGGAGACGTGATCTGTGGGGAACAGCATCCCCCATCCTGCCTGCATCCAACAGCAACATTCCAGGTTTGGTCCATGGGGAACAGCATCCTCCATCCTCCCTGTGGTGCCTGCATCCAACAGCAACATTCCAGGTTTGTTTGGGAGCCTGGAGGGGCCGAGGGCTCGGAACTCTGGCACTGCTTCCCTGGAGCACTGACAGGCACGGCACAGCTGGACCACGGAATTCCCAATCCTGCCACATGCCCATCACAGGAAGCTCCTGAAAATCGGGAAGCCGCTCATCCTTGGGCTGAATTCCCATGGTTTGCTGGCTGGGAGGGGAAGTTGTGCCGATGCCACCTGAGCAAATCCCACAGACAGAGCCCTGGGAACAGGCCAGTTCTGCCCGGGGGGGGTGAGCTCGTCCCACATCCCTGCTAAATCCTGATTCATCCCTGGGCTGGAGCTCTGCTTCCAGAGGAGGCTGGAGCCGAGGGCATGGAGAGGTGGGCGGGCAGGAGGGATGAACGCCCAGGAATTTTGGCGGGGGTGAAGCAGATAAGGAAAGCAGCTGCCTTATCCCCGGGATTAGGGAGGGCTGGGCTGGAGCCGGGATCAAACACCACCCTGTGACTCAGGGAGCTCGTGGGATGGCAATTCCTCCCCCTGAGCCTTTGGGATTCATTCCCTTCCTTTTTTTTTTTCCTCTCACAGGGCAAATTTCAGCTGAGGAAAGAGCAGTTTGTCCCACTGCTTCATCCACTCCCGTTTCCCCACGGAGAGGCCACCTGGAGCTGCCAGGCAGGAAGATTCCCAGAATTTTGCTGGGCACGGTGAGAAATCCGAGTGAATTGTTATTTAATGTTCCTTTTCCGTGGCAATGGCCCTTTCCCAGGGAGAAATTTCTGGGCTGAGGAGTCACAGCTTGGATAACGCTGGATAATGTCCTTGGGAAGGGGGGAAGTGCAGCAGGATTGATTGGAGCTTTGGCTTCCAGAGTTCAATCTGGCACAAATTGAGCAAAGCAGCTGGAAAGAGGAGTTAGTGCTTGGAATCCTGAGGAGCGAGGGCTGGGCTGAATTCCCGTTCCAGGCTTTTTTTTTGTGGAGTCCAAGAAATCCGTGTGTGTGTTTACTACATGCCAAAAGCGTGGGAACCTTGGAAAAGGGAGGGATCCCGCAAGGAAAGAGGCTTTGGGGCTGGAAAAGGGCTCTCAGCTGGTTCCCGAGTGGAAGCTGTGGTTGCTCCAGCCCTGGAAGTGCTCCAGGACAGGTTGGATGGAGCTTGGAGCAACCTGGGATAGTGACAGGTGTCCCTGGATGGGATTTAAGGCCTTTCCAACCCAACTCATTCCAGGATTTTCCGCCTGATCTCCCTGTGTTCCTGGTTTGCCAATGCCATGAGGAAAGAGGCCCTGCCTTTGGGAGATCCCAGCCCCTGGTGTGCCAATCCCAGCTGGAATTTGGGCTTTGGCTTGTCCTGGATCATCTGTCCCCAGGTTTGGCTTAGATTGGAAAGTCTCATCCCCAAATTAACTGGTTTTTAGGGATTCAGGTTGGGAGCTGGGACAGGAGCGAATCCTGGATCGCTAGAAAGGCAGGAATGGGGAGCAAGGATTGAGCTGGGAGCTGGACTGGGATCAAACACCCTTCCTGGAGTGCCCTGAGACCGGGAACATGTGGAATATGGGAAGCAGCAGCATCCCTTGTCCCACTCCCAGCTTTCCATGGGCTCTGCTGCCAATGTGTGATTATCCATTAGAATTATAAATAGAGGTTATGTAATGGAATTATGTAACATTAACAGGACAATATTAACCACCCAACACCACAATATATGGGAATATAATATCACAACGTGGGAATATCTTCCATTTTATACACTGAGTGTAAAGTATGGGAATATAAATCACATTTTCTGTTTTTATCCACAATTAAAGTGCAGGTGGTTAATTAATTAGAGCTGTGTTGCTGACACATCCATGATCTCCTGTTATAAATTGAATTATGACTCCCCACAGATCCCAAACAAGGTGGGATTGGGGAGCACCTGCAGTTTGGGACCCCCCTCCAAATCCTGGCGCTGGAGGATCCGCAGAAAAGCCGGAGGAAGCTCGAGGAGGGGATTTTTGGGAGCACAGGGAGCACTGGAGAAGCCTCTTGCTTGGGATGGGGGGATTTAAGGAAGGTTGGGAACTCTGTCCCAGTGTGGGGCGTGGAAAAGCCAGGGATAACGTGGAAGGGAGGTGGGAATCCGGGCAGAGAGATCTGCTGGAGAAGGAAGGATTTGAGGAGCGGTTTAAGGATGCTTTGGATGGAGAGGGATGGCTCCTGTGGATTGGTTGGGAATCACCCTGGGAAGGGGAAGAGGGCTGGAAAGGCACAGCCACCATGGGAATGGGAGCAAACCCAGGCAATTCCCGCTTGGTGAGATGGGAATGGGCACCAGGGATACATTTGGCTTCGGATTTTGAAAGCAGTTCCCAAATTCTGGCTGTGTCCAGCACTGGCATCATCTGTGTGGCATTTCTCTGATTTGGTGGGAATTTTCCATGGGAATGTGGTCGGCTGGACAGAGGAAACAGCCTCAAGTTGTGCCAGGGGAGGTTTGGGTTGGATATCAGGGAAAAATTCTCCTTGGAAAGGGTTGGGACAAACTCCAGTGGGGGAGTCCCCATCCCTGGAGGGATTTAAAATCCCTGTGGATGTGGCACTTGGGAATGTGGATTAGTGGCAGCCTTGGCAGTGCTGGGAAAAGCAGTTGGATCTCAGAGGTCTTTTCCAATCTAAATTTCCAATCCAAATTATCCAATGACCGATATTCCCAAGGGAGTGAGAGATGGTGGGAGAGGTGCTGGGGTTTTTCCCTCTGAAGGGAAAACTGGGATAATCCTGCTGTCCTTCTAGGAATGAGCACGCCGAGAACACCTTTCCAAGCCACTGGTTGCTGTCACCCCTTGGAATTTAACCCTGGGAAACAACCTGGGGCTGCTCCAGGGGTGACAGGTTTTGCCGGGATAGAGCAGGAGAGAGGAGGGATTTGGGATAACCTGGATGTTTGAATCCCTGCTCTGAGGAGAAGTGTTGATACGATTTCCCTGTGATTTTACTGCTCCTAAAGGAGCAGTGCAGGGAATCTGGCAGGGCTGGGATGGAGGAGGAGAAGGGCTCCTTACCCCAGGAGGAACAAACTGCCTGGCTCCGGCTGGGATGGGAGCGGGATTTGGGAGCAGGGAGATGGGAAGGGCTGTGCCTGGGGGTGGTGGGAATGAAATCAGAGTAAGGATAACATTAAAAAGCTTCCCATGTTTCCCAGCTCTTTCTGGAAGCCCAGGGATCCTGGGTTTGTACATCTGGGAGCCTTTTCCCTTGTCCAAGTTTCCCAGAGAGTTTTGCTTTCAGGTTTAGGAGGATCCTTAACCCTCAGATCCATGTGCTTTTTTTCAGGATCAGCAGAGCTGGATGGGGTTTCTGTGGATTGCATCCTTCCTGGAATGTTACAGGGATCTCCAGAGCTCTACTGAGGCTCCCCACAGTGCTCCAGACTTTCCCTGGGAGCTGATTCCAAGGGATTCCAAGCCGTGTGCCTGAGGAATGCCACGCTCCAGCCTGGAAAACAACACAGACTCCTCCCTGGCCTCATATTCCCAGGTTATTCCTGCACAAACAGCCCAGATCCATCCAGGGTGAGTAAGGAATATCCATTCCTTAATCCAGTCTTGCTGCTGGAGGTTTTCTTGGGAAGTGGGTGGTGATGTCCTGCTGCATCCGAGTTATCCACAGGGACAACCCGGCTGACGGATGTCTGGGATGCTCTAATTCTCCTCTACCTCCCTCTGGAGATGTAGGATTGTCCTGGATCCCTGTCCCTCTCTGTGCCCCAGCCATTTAAAGGGAAACATTTCTTTTCCACAAGTTGGGAAACTTTTAAATCCGTGTTTTTGCTCCAGAGGTTGTGGGATAAACGGGGGGGGGGGTGTTGGTGATGCCATCTTTTGAGGTGGGATCAAATCAATTAATGTTAAACTAATGCAGTAATTAAAGCAGCTTTTTATGGCAAATAATTATTATCTCAAGTGCCTTGCTCCCCGTTTTCCATCTTGGGACAAGGGGCAGAGACAGAATTTCCAGGGAAAGTTAAATCCTTCCCTTTAGACTTCAGGGAATGTCAAGGCCAGTTGATCCAAAACAATCCAAATGTGTTTGCAAACTGTGTCACTTCCACGTGGGAGTCTGGAAACAGAGCCCTGAGGATAACTGGGATGAGTCCTGGGGCTGGAGCTGGGCTAGAAATATGGGATGGCCCTGGAATTCTGGCAGTGCTCCGGTGGAGCTGGACACCAGGAGCTGCTGGAACGCAGAAAGCTGGAGCTGTATCCAATTAATCACCTCTGAGGACGTGGGTATGTTAATTAGCAGGATCTGGGTTGGGATGGGCTGCATCCCACCTCTGGAAAAGCCAGGGATGGGCTGGGATGGGCTGTATCCCACCATTTAAAAAGCCTTGGATGGGCTGGGATGGGCTGTATCCCACCGTTTAAAAAACATAGGATGGGTTGTATCCCACCCCTGGAAAAGGATGGGCTCTATCCCACATTTAAAAAGCCTGGAAGGGCTTCTGATTGTATTTCCATTAATAAAATAGTCATTTATAGTTTTCCCGGGATTTTTTGCTTCTCCCTGCTTTATTATCTTTGACAAACCATCATTTATAGTTTTCCTGAGGTTCTTCCTTCTCTCTGCTCCAGGTTTCGGGGCTTCCCGGGGCACCTTCCTGATGGGCTGCAGGATAAAACGCCGTCTCCAAGCACTGTATTTGGCACCAGCTTTTCATCCAAACCGGAGCCACTTTCCACCTGTCTGGGAAGATAAAGGGCCGGAAAACGAGCCGTGAGTGGGATTTTTCCGCCTGAACGGGACACAAAGGCCGAGGTACAAACGAGCCGGGGCTTCAAAGCCTTCCCTGCCTGTTCTCCCCCCTCTGTCAGAGCCGCTTTGTTTCCAGGGTGTGCCCACATCACCCGGCAGACCATTCGAAGGCGGCTCTGCTGCAATTCCCAGCTGGATGAGCTTTTCTGGGACGTGGGTTTAGGGGTTTTTAAGCTATTTTTTCCCCGTGTTTGTTTTTTTTTTTTCAGCAGCAGCAGTAGTGAAATTGTGTCCTTGGGTGGCGCTTGGGAGGTTGGGGGGGTCTGTGTCCGAGGGGAGACCCTTGCCCTCCTTCCCAGGGGATGTGTCCATGTGTCCATCCCTAGGAGGGTTTTGTCGGGAAGAGGGAGGTTGGTTGTGGCATTAGGGCTCATCCCCTAAAACCTTCCACTGTCCCAGGTTGCTCCAACCTGACCCTGAACACTTCCAGGGATGGGGCAGCCACAGATTCCCCGGGAAATCCATTCCAGTCCCTCACCACCTTCACAGGGAGGAATTTCTTCCCATCTAACCCACCTCTGGCAATGGAACCATTCCCCCTTGTCCTGCCACTCCAGGCCCTTTTCCAGCTCTCCTGGAGCCCCTTTAGGCTCTGGAAGGGGCTACAAGGTCACCCTGGAGTCTTCCCTGCTCCAGGCTCCCTGGGCAGTTTTCCATGGGGGAGGGATCTTGGGAGACCCCCGGGTGTGGCAGAGGGGAGACTTTACCCCTCTCCACCGGTTGGAACCAGGTGGGATCAGGCTCTTCTCCCAGGGGACAGGGCAAGAGGGAACAGCCTCGAGCTGTGCCAGGGGAGCTCCGGTGGGACATCAGGAGGGATTTGCTCATGGAAAGCGTTGCCAGGCTCTGGAACTGCCCCGGGAGGTGCTGGAGTCCCTATCCCTGGAGGTGTCCAAGGAATGACTGGATGTGGCACTCTGTGCCATGGGCTGGGTGACAGGGGGGTGTTGGGTCACGAGTTGGACTCCAAGATCCCGGAGGTCTTTCCCAACCTAATTGATCCCGTGTTCCCACCTTGTCCCCTGTTTTCCCCCTTCCCTCTCCTTTCTCCTCCCTTGTCACCCCCATTCCCCCCTCAATTCCCCCCTCAATTCCCCCTTCAATTCCCTCCTTTTCGCCCCCCCCTTTTCGCC
>JAWWLV010000179.1:8650337-8665242 GCA_035041135.1 Platyrinchus mystaceus
TCATCTCTCCCATCCCTCCTCCCCCGTCCCTTCCCCCTCCCACCCCGCGCCCGCCGCAATTCCCGGCTGGAGCGGCGCCCGCAGTTCCCCCGCGCGGCCACGCGGCGGCGCCCGCGCCGGCGTTCCCGGCTGGCCGTTCCCGGTTCCCGGCGGGCACCGGGCGCGGGGCGGCCCCGGAGCGCGGGGGGATCGGTCGGCCCGCGGAGCCCCCCGGCCATGGACGAGGAGGAGGCGGGCGGAGCTCGGGAATGGCGGCGCGGCAGGTGCGGGGCGCGGGCAGGGAAAACGGGAAAGGGGGACGAGAAGGAGCTCGGGCAGGGAAGGGGAAGGAGCGGGGCGGCGTCCGCGCTGCCGCCGCTCGGCTCCCGGTGTTGGCCGTTCCCACCGGGAAGCGCTTCCCGCGTGGCCTCCGCGCTCCGGGGGCTTTCCTGGAGGAGCCGCCGCCATCGCCCCATCCCCGTCCGCCCGGGCCGGGATGGCACCGGCTCGGGATGCGGCGCCCATCCTTGGGGATCGGGAGCGGGCGCTTTTGCTGCCTGGATGGATGCGCGGGCGGAGGGAGAAGCTGCCGCTGGATGCGGGTGCGACGCAGGGATTCTCGCCCTCTCCCGGCTTTTATTCCTTCCCCCCGCAGGGAATGGTACCCGGCTGGCGGATGCGGAGCCGCGAAATTCCCAGGGCGGCGTGGCGGGGAAGCCGATGGATCGGGCAGGGATGTGTCCCTATAAAAGCGAGGGAGGTGCCGCTCCGAGATCCTCGGAGCTGGGAGGCCGCCAGGAATTCCCGCTGTGCCCGGTTCTGGGAATTAGCCCCGCTGGGGTGGTCGGGACAGGCTTCGCTTGGCACCTGGAATACGGGAATTGCAGAGCTCGTGGGTCGTGGAGAAGCGGGATGGTCCTCGCGGATCATTCCCGGGTGGCAAATCACCTCGTGATTCCCAAAAGTGGGGGATATTTATAACCTTGGGACAGCATTAGACTGGGAGCAGCAAAACTCCTGGATGGATTACAGGAAATTGATCCGAGGGAAAGGCAAACCGATCCCAAGGTGGGAATTCTACTCTCCCACCTGGATAAAACTTCGTGGGGATGAATTCCTGCATCCTCCTGCCTCCTTTTCCAGGTGGACAGGGAAAAACATTCCAGCTTGTGTAGTAAGGAGGAGAGTTTTTGAGTTGTGGTCGGGAATAATGAAATTGTGGGAATTGGCTTTGGGAAAGCTTTGGTTCCCGGGGTTTTCCTGGCATGGGCACCGATGGAAAAGGCTTTGCAAGCAGGAAACGTGATCCAAGTGAAGGTGTTTGGTGTCCCAGGTATTGGTTTTCAGGGTCATGGAAGTTCCTTGGGGGTCTTAAAGCCTCTGATGGAATTCCAGCTGGGCCCTGGGACTGTGTGGGCTTGGATTGGGAATGGCTGAGGGGGGTCTGGAATGGCAGACAGGGACAAAAAGCTTGGAACAGCATCTGATACCTTGTAAATGATGCAAACAGCCTGGAGTTCCTCCAGCCCAGACCAGAAAGGAGCAGGGTAATCTTCCCCCTTTAAATCAGGACTTAAATAAGAAATTTGGGATCTGGTTTCCAAAGTTTTGCTCCATAACGTGCTGTAGAGTCGGAATTCCGGGCTGAAGGATAATGGATGCACATTGCAGGTACTGGTTCTGTTAGAGCTGACCTAAAAAACCTGGATTTGATCCCAGTTCTGGTTTAAGGCACTGGGACCTGCAAAATCCAACCAGAACCCCAGGAAAAGGGATAAAATTCCCGAGAGTTCTGTTATTTGTGGGGAAGGGGCAATGAGGAAGAGAAACTTCCCTGTTCCTCGTCCAGAGAGTTGGGCAGGAAGAGTTGGGAAATAATGGGGCTAAAATTGAGGAACTGAGGGAGGGAAGTGAGAAAATCCTCCTTCCAAGGCCAAAAAATATCCTAAAAAATTAGGGAAGTTGGGGAAAGCAAAGTGGGATTAATAGGGAGTTAATTCTTCCAAATGAGGGCACTTGGAATTCTGAGCTGCAATATCAGGGATGGCTTTGCAAAAATAGGATTAAATCCCTTTTCCAAGCTTTTGTGCCCTGGAAAGCTCTCCTTAATCCTGATTTTTTTGGAAGGTTGGGGGGTTTTTCCAGCAGCTGGAAAAACACAGGAGGGGAAAGTGTTAAAATGTGAGGGTGGAAAACAGCTTGGAAAAGCTTCCAGTCTTTCCCAAGGCTGGGAATTATTTATTAAACTTCCCTGGATTAAACCAGCAGCGATTCCAATCTGTCCCAAACATCCCTGTCTTGTCTGAAGGGGTTTTTTGGGAATTAAACTGGAATGGGCAGCTTTATTTTGGGAAGGTGCACCTGCTTTTCCTGCTCCCTCCCAGACCTTCATTCCCAAATAAATAATATTTACTCCAAACTCTTTTGGAGTAAATATTATTTATTTCCCTCCCAACAGGGATCCAGCTGATCCAGAGGAACATCCCGAGCCGGATTCAGCCCTGGAATGTGAGGAAATTCCACGGGAAGATGCAGCAGTGGAGATGGGGTGAGTGAAACCATTTGAATCCTCTCTTGGAGCTGCAGGGCTGGAATTCTTCGGGAGAAGGGAGCGGATGAAAGTGCCCTTTGTGCCGTGGGACAAACGGACTTTTGTGGGATCTGTGGAGAGCTTGGAGTGTTCATTCCTGCTGGGATAGTTTGGAGTCAGTGAAGCTCTTCCCTCAGAGCAGTTTGAGCTGATGTTTCCCTGATCAATCCGCGGTGCTGCTGATTTGGGGATGTTGTTTTGTGGATTCCCTGAAGGGAAATCAGAGGGGAAAAACCTGGAGAATTTTCCAGGTATGGCAACTTGGAATTTTGAGGTGGAAGAAATTGGGATGGTTGTCCAGGTTTTGGTAAGAAATGGGCAAGTTTGCTGGATTAAAATGGGATTTCTGTGTGTTTTGGGAGCACAGGGAGTTGATGCCGAGGTTTTTATCCTGCTTTTTATTGTTGTTGTTTTGGTCTGGAAGCTGGAAAAGGTTTTTTTACGGAATTAAATGCGTGTAACATGTGTCTATAGGTGATTAAAAATTCCCATAAAGCAGTGGATTATTAATTAATTTAATGAATCAAAGCATCATTGCAATTTTAGGAAGGATAATGTGGAAATTAAGATGCAATGGATATTCTGGGAGCAGCAGGAAGTGGGACAATCCTGGTCTAGACCCTGCAAAACTTGGGGTAAAAAATGCTGAGCTGGAGCTCCTGAGGGATTTGGGATAAAGGATGGAATTCCTTTGGGGAAAACATGCCTCTCTCCTCAGAGATTTCTGCTTTTCCTTCCTCCTTTCTTTCCTCCTTCCACTGGATCCCTCACCTGGGATTTCTTTGAAAAGATGTCCAGCTAAAAGATGGAATAAAAAGCTTTGGAATATTTGCCTCTTCCTTGCAGCAGGAGTAGAAAATCCTGTCAGGAATTCTCTCCTGGGCTCCTGATCCCTGAAATTCCAGTCTCTTTTTTAACTCAAATCCTTACTTAACTGGACTTGTGCTCCTGCAGATCCCTGGAAATCCTCTTCCCACCCCATCCATTGGCATTTCTCTCCCTCTTTTTCTCATCTCCTTCAGCTTGACTTCAAATATCTGTGGAATTGCATGAAAATTCATGGCTTTTCCTTCTCTCCAAGATGAGATTTTGGTTCCTGGCCATGGAATATTTGAATTCCCTTAGTGTGGAATTAAAACCCAGTGGGTTCCTTGGGATGGTTTGGAGCCTACCCAGGATTTTTTTCCCTGAAAATGGGACACAAGGTGCAGTTTGGAGTCTTAAATTCCAAGTTTCCTGGTGTTTTTTCCTTTCCATTTCACCCAGCAAGGGTCCTGGTGCAACTCCTGGATACTCCATAAATATGGGAATGCCACCTTAAATGGGTGCTCTGAGCATTTTCCGTGGGTTTTTTCCTCTGGAACGTGTTTCCTTGGGATTTCTTGGCTTAGAGAAAGGATTATCCCGTGGAACTGAGTGATCCCGAGCTTAGATCCAGGCAGGATTCAGGACAGAATCCTGATTTCCTGAAGGGCAAGGAATAAAATGGTGAATCCATCAGGCCACCTTAAAAAAAGCTGGACTGGATAATGGGAAGAGGCAGGAAAATCCAGGACATTCCTGTTGTAGTTCAGGGCAGTAACTGCAGTGGAAAGGGGGAGACTGGGGGGGAATTCAGCCTTTTATTCCCTGAAAGGGGCTTTTATTCCCTAAAAAATTCCATTTGAAGCAGTTCTGCTGCTCCAGCTCTGTTGGAAGTTGGAATTTCCACAGCTCTGCATCCTTTGGGATGGAATTTAATATCACCTTAAGTCACAGCTCGTCTTTTCATCCCAAATCCCTGTAATTTGTGCCTGGTGTTGACACAGCCCGGATGTGTTTTTGGAATATGGATTCCAGCTCCGAACATGGAGGCTCTGGCTTTTCCCACTGGATCCTCTCAATGATCCTGCAGATTGGTGGCTTGTTCCCACGGGAGAGGAGCTGTTTCACCTCCCAGGAAAACCAGGACAAGTCGGATGCTGCTCGTGGCTTTGCAGCAGCCTGGCAATGTCCCCAAAAAAAGGTGGATCTGGCCCTTCTTTTGCTGGATTCTTCCCTTTTTTACCTGGATCCCACTCTCCTTGTGCCAGATCCTGCCTTCCTTGTGGCAGATCCTGCCCTTCTTGTGCCAGATCCTGCCTTCCTGCATCTCATGTTTAGAGTCCTGGAGTGGTTTGGGTTGGAGGGGTCCTTGAAGCCCATCCCATTCCAACCCCAACACTTCCCACTAATCCAGGTTGCTCCAAGCCCTGTCCAGCCTGGCCTGGAGCACTTCCAGGGATCCACAGCTTCCCTGGACAGCCTGTTCCCTGGTCATTCATTACATGGTTTTCATCCCAATTCCAGTCAACACAAAACCTTTTTTCCAAGTTGGCTCCAGAATTCCATCCCCAAATCCTCTGGAAATGTGGAGTTTTCCCAAGCCAGTGCTCTGCCCTCCATTCCTGCCCTCTATTCCAGGCTATCCCAGCCTTTCCCTCTCCCCAGTCCTGCTTTAGCTCTCTGCCACATTTCCCCTTTGGAGCCACATTCCCATTTCTCTTGCTCCCATTCCAGCTGATTCAGCTGTTTGTCACCTGCTGGTGACATCCAATAAATCAGAGCCCTCAGGGATGAACCGGATTTTCCTTGGAGAAGGGAAACACGAGCCCTGCCAGAGGAAGCAGGAAAACTTCCCTCTTGCTCCAGTGAAAGTTGGAGAAGTTACATCCTTAAAAAAAAAGCCAAGCGGGAATTTGTGGTTTCTCAGGTTGTGGATCTTTGTTTTCTTCCCTGGGTAAAACAGGGAATAAGGATGGATTTCTTGGAGAGATTCCCTTCCCCTCACCTCTCATTTTTCCCTGTTTTCTTTCATTCCAAGTCTTCCTTCTGAGCTTAACTTGGGGCAAAAATAATCCAGCATATGGAAAAAGGAACACTGGGAATTGAGAGGTGCTTTTGCTGAAATATTCCATCCGTATTCCAAAGCTGGAAAGATTGGAGCTTTCCTAAAATCCAGTGGTGTGAGAGGGACGTGGGGCCAAATGTCTTTGTGGAACTGGAGTGGCAAAACTTGTTCCTGTGGGAATCCGTGCCTGGAAAATGTTTTTCCCTCTAATTTTTCTGGCTCTTCCTGGTTCAATGTGTTGTTTTTGGAAAAGGCTCTTTATCCCTATGGATTCTGTTAAAAAGAGGGATCGTGGGTTCTTCCCTTTGAACCCCCGGGAACAGCTGTGGGGCCGTCATGGAATTCAGCTCCGTGGGGAACGGGGACATCCCGCAGATCCAGCGTTATCCTGGGTTATTCCAAGTCTGGGATAAAGAGCTTTGGAACCCTTGGTCTGCTTTGGTGGTGCCAAAGAGAATTCCTGGATTCTCCGAGGCCTCGCTCCGACTGTTGCTCTGGGATGAGGGCGGAGGAGGGAGCGGAGGCGGCTCTGGAGGTGGGAATCACGTGGGAAGCTGCAGAAAACGCTCCTTCCTCAGGGAAAGGGGTGGCTGAGTAAGTGTGGAGCCTCCTGGGAATTCTGACAGAGCTCCTGAAAATCCCCTGCGGGGCAGGGAACAGGAATTTTTTGGGGGGGAGAGACGGGAATATGCTGACCTTGGAGTTTTCTCTGTTATTAATGTGCAGGATGTGTTTTATCCTGGAGAAAAGGGGGATTGGGGGGAGCTCCTCACTCCCTACAAATGCCTGACTGGATGGTGGAGCGAGGTGGGATCAGGCCCCTCTTCCAGGGAATAAGTGACAGGAAAAGAGGGAATGGCCTCAAGTTACACCAGGGGAGGTTTCAGTCGGATATCAGGGAAAATTCCTTCTTGGAAAAGGTGGTTGGGCATTGAAACAGGCCCCATCCCTGGAGGGATTTAAAATCCCTGGGGATGTGGCACTTGGATGTGGATTAGTGGTGGCCTTGGACGGTTGGATCTGATGATCCTGAAGGTCTTTTCCAACCGTAACCATTCCATGATTCCCTGTGTGCAGAAGGTGCTCCCGAGGGATTTGGTTTCAACTCTTCCCGTGTCTTTCATGACATAAAGAGCCCATGGTTTGTGTCCGTGGATTTCCAGGCTCCTTGGATGTTTGTTCCCTGGAATGGCTTGAGATCCTGATTTCCAGCCATTCCTGGTTGGAATTCCAGGGTTTATCCCATCCCACCTTTATTCCTTGGGACACACGAGGCTTATTTTGCTCCTCAGGTGGATGATCCCACCATGGAATGGTCATTTTCCTTCTCCTGGGAATGGTGGAGAGCAGAGGAATTCCCCCTCTACTCCATATCCAGGAGCTCCTCATCCTTGTTCTCCAGAGTGTTTGGGCTGTTCCAGAGGAGCTGGATGGGTTTGGATGGACATCCCAAGACAGCAGGAGCTCCCAGGGGAACAGTGGATGGAGACAGAGTCGGGAATCAGGGGCAAGGAGGGGGATTTTGGCCCGAGGAGGACTCTGAGTTCTGGATTTTGGGGGGGTTCAGGCAGCGGAACTGATCCGGGGCGGATTCCGGCGGCTCCGGCCGCTCCCAAACCCTTCTGGCTCAGGGGAGCAGAAGGGAATCACCGGGTGCTCATCCAAAGGCTCGGGGTGATTTGATCCGAAGTGGCAACCCGGGAGTGGGAGTGGCTGCGGAACCTGCTGGGGGTGAGATCCTGGACAGGCCGGGGAAAGGGTGGAGCTGCCCCAGGGAACATGGAAGTTTATCCAGCAGGAATATCCCGGGCTGGGCTTCCACCCACCTGGGCTACTTATCCTCCTAAACCTTGTGATGAGGCACGAGTCAATCCTGGAACATCCTGGTTGGACGGGATCCACAAGGATCCTGGAAATCTGACTCCGGTTGCCCTTTTGTGTCCCTGGCTGCCCTTGTATTTATCCAATGGAAAACTGGTTTTCCAGCTGCCTCCTTTCCTTGTTAACTCTTCACTGGTCACCAAAAAGCAGGATGAGGACGGGGGTGGATTGAGGAGAGCGGGAGACACTTCCCACTGCTTTGTATGGAATGAAGGGTCTCATTCCAAGGAGGCTTTTGCACATTCCCTTTGGTTTTTCCCCCCTTGTGTCCCTGGGTTGGGAAGGGCCACCCTTTGGAGCACAGAAAGTGTGGGAGGGCGTGGTTGGAGCACCCGGGAACCTCCTGGCTTGGAATGAGCTGCTCTGTGGCACGAAAATCCCTGGGTTAACATGGATTTGTTCTGCAAACCGGTCGCCCGTGAGTTCCCTGGGATGGGGCCAAAACACTCCCTGCTGCCCTGGGAAAACACGGCCCCGGAGCCTCCGGAGCACGAGGGCTCAGCATTCCCAGAAAACAGTGAGTTGGGCTTCCAGGTTTCCTTTCCTGTTGGTATTTTGGGAAGTTTTATTTTGGGAAGTTAATCCCCTTATTTTTCTTCCTTCTGGAGGATTTTCCCCATTCCAGCGTGGCAAGGCTTGGAGTTTTTACGTGGATGGGAGGAGCTGCAGATGGATCTTCTCCCTCTGCATCCGGAGGTGCAAACCTCTCACCTTGGCAAAGGTGTAATTCCAGAGGGTGGGATACTGGAGTTCCTGGTTGTCCAAGCCTGGAGCAGCAGGAGATCCTGCTCCCAGAGCACTCGTCTCCCTGGATTTTGGGCCACTGTCCTGGTGTTTGCTCAGCTCCTGCTGCCTCTCCGCAGGAATCTCCTGGGAATTTGAGTTTCCATTGGAGTTTCTGTTTAAACTTGGGATTTTTTTTCAAGGGAAGAAGTGACAGGTGCCAATTAGGAGAGAGGAAAAGGCAGGAATTTCGGATTGTCCAGCATGTGGTGGCCCTCAGCACTGAGGCTGCTGCTCCTTTCCATGGGAAAAATGAGGAAAGTGTTTCCCTTTTTCCCTAATTTTTACAGTATTCCTGCTGCTTCATTAGACATTCCTGCTGTTGGAAAAGGAGATGAGCTTGGAGTTTCTTGTGTTCCTATGGGAACAGATCCTGGCAAGGGTTTGAGGCCTCATTTACAGGATTTGTCAGGAAAGGTGGGAAATAGGTTTAATCCCTGCCTGGAGTGGGAAACTCTGATTCCTTCTCTCCCTGTTGGCTCCTGACTGGGAGTTTTCCCAATTTTTTCCCATCCTCAAGGATGCTCCATGGCCACAGAGTTAATTCCAGGGCGGATGCCAAGCTGTCTGAATCCACCCTGTGGTCATTTTGCTGACTTGGAAAAAAAATCCCTCTTTTTTTTGGGGGGGGGGGGATAAGGGCAGGAAAAAGACCACTCTGGATTCCAGATGCTCCCAGAGCAGGCTTTGGAATCCCTTTGGAATGAGTTCTCCAGACTAAATTATCTCTGACCCCACTTTTCCCACGTGTGTTCAGAAAGGGTGGTGGGGAGAAATTCAGGAAAACAGCTGCATTCTGGGAATTCCAGGGAATTTCGGTCCCGAATTGGAAATTCCTTAATCCCTTAGAACTCTGGGATCTGGGATTCCTGCCTGAAGGTTGTCATCCCATATTTTGTTATAAGGGGATTCAGTGCCTTTTTTATCCCCCCAAAATTGGGTCTCCCATTAATTAGTGGCTGTTGTTAATTAGGACACTTGGGATCGAAGTACTTCAATTTTCCATGTTCCCAGTGTTTAGAATGGAATTGGAATGAACTAATTCCAGTTGGAATTGGCTACCTTGGAGTGCAGGGAAGTCTCATTGCTCCAGGTAAGGAGTAGCTCTGCCTTCCTTGGAGCCTTTTTCCTTGGAACTATTTTGGGAACATGATCTCATCTTCCTCATGGAGAGGGGGAAAAGCCCATCCTGGAATTTTGAGGGTTCCCGAGCTCCTGTGAAAAATCATGGCATTGTGGCTCAGGATTCCCTAAAACTGGGTATGTTGGGAAGTTGCAGGAAGGAAAACCCGGTGAGTTGTGTGGTGCTGGATCCGTGTTCTCCGGACAGGAATGCAGAGGTCATTCCCTGTCCTTGCTGGCAGCCTGGAGCAGGAATGGGATGCCGGGAACAGCTTAGGGAGGAGTGTTAAAGAGGCAGGATCCTTTTCTGGTGGCTCCAACATCTTCCCTCCCTGTTTTCCCTTGGATATTTTACCTCTGGATTCTTTGGCTCCTGTCCTGGTAATGTTAAATTCCTTGGGAATTGCTGGATTTGGTTCCTCCGTGCTCTTGTGTGGGTGAGGTTTTATCCCAAGAGTTCCAGAGCCTGGATTGTTTTCCTGGTGGGAGCAGAGGATTTTCCCTTTTCCAGCTTTACTTCAGGCTGGAACACCTTTGAAAAATTCCGGCAGTGCCAGGAAATCGTTGAACTGAGGGGGAATTATTTGTGCTGTCCTTCCTTATGTGTTTGGAATTTGGGAAAAGCAATGGATTGTTTGGGACTGGTAAGAGACGTGAACTTGTAGGAGTTGATGGGTTTGGAATGACCTGCTGAGAGATCCTTGGGAATGGTTCAACTGGATCCACGGGGCTGTTTGTGGGAGTAGAGATGCCATGGGAGAACCTTGGGCAAAGGGGGATGTTTGGGAATTGTCAGCAGCAATCCTTAGTGAGGAATGACATGGAAAAACAGGGAGAGCTCCACTGAGTCATTTACAACAGCCTGGGGAGAGCTCCGAAATCCACGTCTCATCCCAGGGGATTTTGGGATATGACAGGTTATCCATGGCCTCTGGGGACATAAATAACCTGATCTTCCCCAGGTTGATTTCTAGGAATGTGGGATACAATGATTGAGGGAAATTCCTGGAATAACCGGGCAGCCCCCGGAAAATGGGAATAGGTGATGCCCAGGTCGGGTTTGGGCTGTTTGAAGCCAATTCCCAACATCGTTGAGCGTGGAATTGTCACAGATTTGGGATCCACATTTAATGAGGACAAAGTGTATCAGGAAAAGATCCCAAAAAACTTCTGGGATAGCCCTGATTCCCAGCATTTTTGACTTGCAGCTGGACATACAGCTTGGCCGTGGAATGTGGGAAGAGGAAAACGGGATAAGTTATGGGTTGATATCATGGGGTAAGTCGAGGGTCATGAAGCTGGAAAAGCACAGTTTGGGAATGCTGGTGAGCAGGGAGTGGAGTGGAGAAGCCCTGGAAGGTCCTGGAATTCCGTCCTCCTTCAGGAGGGAGGGAAATAGGCACTGCCTGTGGTTCCTGGGAGGTGAGCAGAGCATTCCGTCGGTCTCCGGAGCGCTTCCCGTCCCTGCGGGGCCTGGAGCCACCTGTCCACTGCTGTCAGGGATGTCCCTGTCCCTCTCCCTGTCCGTCTCCCTGTCCTTCTCCCTCTCCCTGTCCCTGGGAGGGCTCCAAGGCCAGTGTTGTCCGCAGTTTTCCCGCAGTTTGGCAGGGATTTCCCTGCTCTCCCACCTCCTTCGCTCTCCCCGTGTTGGCAGCTGAGGGTCCCGGGGGCTTTCCCGGCACGTGACTCATCCCCAGGGAATTCCTGAAGCAATGAGTCAAGTTATTGGGAAAACTGCTTGCCCGCTGCTGTAAACTAGGGAGCCAAGGAGCCGCTTGCAGTGAGGTAGAGAGACAGTTCCTAGCGGGAATTCTTTTGGAATGGCACGGCTCGTCCTCTCTCTTCCCAAAGGCGTCGCTTCCGGACGAGCCGGAGCAGGGAGACACCACCAAATGAACCACCTGGAAATATCCACCTGATTTTTTTATTTCCTTGCCTTTTTTTTTGAGCTGGTAAGAATTCCAGGGTGGAAAGCTGTCGGGATTGTAGGCAAACGTAGCTTTTCCTAAAGGAATGAGGCTCCATCTGAAACGGTCTGTGTGCGAGCACCGCTTCCCGCTTGGATCTGCCCTCGCTGGCTTCACCCACCCCTTGGAATTTTTCCTGTGCAAAAACCAAGAGTTGTGTGGTGAACAAGCAGGAATTAAGAAAACCAAGGAATTTTCCTTCCTGATAATTATATCCAGGAAGAATTACACTGGGAAGCAAGTCTGGGATGCTCAGCTGCCCATCACTTATAACAGGTGGTGCTTCCAGTACCCATCACCTCATCCCAACACGCCCTTCCCATTCCCAGCCCCGCTCCAGCCGAGCTTTCCTTGCCGACTATTAACTGGGAGTGGATTTTATCCCCCTGTGGAACACCAGGTTCTCTTTCAAACCCCGAATTACTTTGGATTCCATCCCCTTTTTTTCCCCCCTGGCAACTCGGCCGTTATTTGTGCCGGAGCTCGGAGTGTCGGGAAGCTGCTTTTGTGGGCTTTGCCGGCAGGGAATGTGGGTGGCTGCGGCACCGGCACAGGGATTGGGGGATGGGTTTAACTCCCTGAGTTCTCAGCAGCCTTGGATTGTGCTCCTTCTCCGCTCCCAGATTCCCGAGAATCAGCCGGTGGTGTTTCTGCACTTGTTATTCCCGAAGGCTTTGGGTTTTCCATAGGGTGACAGGTCTGGAGCTCGGGAGGTAAATTGTGCTCTGGCTGAGGCCGGGGGGAAAAACGTCGGGAGTCTTGGAGCTGGGAGGGAGGGATTTTCATCCCTCTCCCAGCATTTGATTTGGATAGTTGGAATGTCTGCCTGTCTTAAGGAGTTATCCCTAAAAACCTCTTCTTTGGATGGTTGGGAAGGTCTGGAATTAATAAACCTTGTTGGATCTTTGATACAAGAAGGACGTGGAGGTGTCCAGGGAAGGGTTTGGAGCACCAGGAGCGGCTGAGGGAGCTGGGAGGGCTCACCCTGGAAAAAGGGAGGATCGGGGGGAGCTTTTGGCTCTCCACAAATCCCTGCCTGGATGTTGGATCCTGGTGGGATCAGGCTCTGCTCCCAGGGAACAAGGGACAGGATGAGAGGGAACAGCCTCAAGACATTCCAGGAGAGGTCCCTGGAATTTAAATTGGATATTAGGGGAAATTCCTTCCTGGAAAGGGTTCAAAGCATTGGAACACTCCAGTGGTGGAGTCCCCATTCCTGGAGGGATTTAAAATCCGTGCGGAAGTGGCACTTGGGGATATGGATTAGTGGTGGACTTGGAAGTGTTGGGAATGGCTGGACTTGATCCTGGAGGGCTTTTCCAGCCTTTATGTTTCTGTGATCTGGAAAAATCCTGGCCTGTGGGGTGTCATGGATATCCAGTGGGGAGAACCCTTGGGATCACTGGTTTGTGGGATGCAATTCCTGGAAACAGGCTCTGGATTGGTCCCATTTTTTTAGAGGAGATGTATTCCAAGGTAGAGCATTTCTTTGTTTCTCCTTAGTTCAGGGAATCCCTTATCCTGCTTTTACCTGGGAACAAGTGCTGTGAGTGGCACTTGTGGGACTTTTCCATCCATTAGGATTTCCAAGATAATCCTGGTTTTCCTGGAAGCTCCACACTGTGAGCAAGTGCATGCCAGGTAGAAACAGGGATTCTTCCGGTGTCTCCTTGCTAAATCATTCCCAGGGTAACAGGTGGGAAGTGTCTGTGTTTGTAGGAAGTGTGGGATTTGGGAGACCTGTTTCCACCCAAGGCAGGAGTTGGGGGAAAAGGGGGAAAACGGGGATGGATTGAAGCAGGGAGAACGTGCTCCTGGATGTGGTTACACTCCACAGGGGCTTTGGGAAGGAATATTAGGGATTAGCTGGGATGGAAGGAATATTAGGGATTAGCAGTGCTTTGTCCTGGTTATACCACCCTCATGTCCATCCCTGTTGCAATTCCAAGGGCGGATTTACCCTGGGATTTGGGGGTTAAACCTGTGGGATGAACAGGTGAGTCCTTGTTCCCTGGGTTTTGAAGGGCAGTTTCTGCTCCAAGGTGTATTTTGGGAATTTGTGCCAGTGGGCAGTTCCAGATCCAGCCTGATCCCATTAGCGGTGTCCCGGTGACATTGTGGAGGTGACGGTGCCGCCTCATCCCGAGGGAGCCGCATCCAAACCGGGCCAAGCCCCAGGAGGCTCCCGGAACCCCCGAGCCCGGCTCTGCCCAGACTCCTTTCATTCCCTTCTCCTTGGAAAATGGGAGGTTATGGAGGAGAATCTTAAAGATATTCCCAAAGGTAAAATCCCCATTGATTTTTGCTCCGTGCTGGGATTTGCTTATAAATAGGGCTCTTAAATGTTGCATTGATCCATAGAATATTCCTTGAGGTTGGGATCTGATCCCTAAATCACAGTGAGGGCACAACTTTCCTCACAGCCTTCCAGCAGCTGCTTCCCATTGGGAAAGAACTTTCCCTGCAATTCTTGTGGGCTCTGCTCCCAGCAGGTGTTTCCTGAAAGAAAAGGGCTCATCTTCCTTTGGTGCCGTGGAATTTGTCCCCCCAACCTGATTTTCATGGAATGTTGGAATGATTTGGGTGGAAAGGGACCTTAAAGCTCATCCAGTTCCAACCCCAGCACCTTCCACTATCCCAGGTTGCTTCAGCCTGGATTTGAACGCTTCCAGGGATGGGACAGCCACAATTTCCCTGGGAAATCCATTCCAATACCTCCCCACTCTCACAGGGAAGGATTTCTTCCCAATATCCCATTTAACCCACCCTCTGGCAGTGGGAAGCCATTCCTCCATGTCTTGTCACTCCAGGCCCTTTTCCTAAGTCCCTTTCCAGCTCTCTTGGAGCCCCTTTTTTCCCTGGAGCCTTCTCCAGGCTGAGCCATCCCAGCAAATTCCTCAGGCCAGTTCAGGACGCTCTGTATGGATGTCACCACATCCCCCCCTTCTCCCTGCGAGGCGAGAACAATTCCCAGATTGTGTGGAATCAACTCAGGAATAGAAAGAGCTTCATTTACAGCTCTTCAGAACAGCTGGAAGGGGCCCGATGGAGTCGGATCCAAGGCGGAATTGGTGATTTCCGGCAAGTCCAGTGAGTGTTTTATGGGAACAGGAGGGTTCTGTGAGCTGCAGGGGGATGATCCCACCCGTATTCCATGTGGGAAGGAAGGACGTGGCATTTCAGCCAGGGAAAGGGATCCCGGGATGCTCAGCATGTGCTGGAATCCTGGGGAACGGGAAAGGGCTTTGTCCTGGAGCGGCACCTGCAGCCACCCACTGAGGCCTGGGAATCCCATTTCCTTTGGGAATTCTGTAGCCCCGAGCAGTGGGGATGAACGTGTGGCTTGTTTTGAGGGAATCTCTTTGACCTCTGGAATTTGAGGAGAGGGCTGGCAGGGATGAGGTGGGATGGCTTTGTCAGACCTGGATCATGTGAAGGTGCTGGGAGGTGCCTGAGGGGAAAGGCAGGGAATGAATATTGGGATAGCAGGGCTTGCTCCATGCAGACCTTCCCAGGGATCCGTCAGAAGGCAGATCCTATTTCATTGTGGTTTGGGCCTCCCAGCTCTGGACTGCAGGAGGTTGGGAATCCATCAGGCTGGGAATGCTGAGAATGTGGAAGCAGGGATGGGGATCTGCAGGGAGTTGTGGATCTGTGGATGCAGGGATGGGGATGTGCAGGGATGGGGATGTGCAGGGATGGGGACGTGCAGGG
>JAWWLV010000179.1:8665712-8679188 GCA_035041135.1 Platyrinchus mystaceus
GGGATGTGCAGGGATGGGGATGTGCAGGGATGGGGATGTGCAGGGATGGGGATGTGCAGGGATGGGGATGTGCAGGGGTTGGGGATGCAGGGATGGGGATCTGCAGGAGTGGGAGCTCTGGGCTGTGTGGGTGCTGCTGTGCCTTGGGAATGTGGGTGATCTGGGAGCTTCCAGCAAATCCTGCTCCTGGATTTGGGTGGTGGGAGTGGGTGACTCCGGGGGTGCTGCCGTGCCGTGGGTGGGCTCCTGCCGTGCGGGATCCAGGCACAGCCCTTTCCCATCAGCTTTTCCCTGGGCACCTTCTCCCAAAGCTCCTTCCAGGTGGGATGGGGGATTAGGCAAATCTGGAACGTTTTCTGGCTGGAGCCTTTTTCTCCCATGCTCTTTTCCCTGAGCCTTTCCCTCCAGGCAGACAATTCTCCCCTTCCCCCACATCCTGTCACAGCCCAGAGCGTGTCACAAGGAATTAACGGCTGGAAAGGCCGGGAAGGCTCCTCTGGAACAGTCTCCTTTCTGTGCCCGGGTGGCCCCTCTGTGTGTCCCTTTGTGTCCCATCCAAGTCCCCTCCCCCTGGCCTTTCACTGGAGCCTCCATGGCCTTTCCCTGCGAGGCCTGATGCCATCCCAGAGCTCCAGGCAGCATTCCCTCTTTCTCGGCGGGAAGAGGGAGGAGGTTTGTGCCGCTGGAGCTCCGGAGGCTTTTCCTGCTCTCCCGTCTCCGCATCCCTGACAGCATCGCTCCCAATCCTCCTTCCCACAATCCACACACAATCTCCTCAGAATAGGGATGATGTCACTTCCTTCCAGAGGGTGCCGGGGGTGTGGAACTGGGGGGGAGTCACGACCCCTGGCTCTCGGCATTCCCGGGAATAAATGAGGGAGTCGCTCCGAGGGTGATGCCCGGCTCTGTCGGCAGGCGATTCCCACGCCGTCCTTCCCTGTGCCGAGTGGGATTTTCCATGGCTGCACGAAGAGTTGGTTGTTCCTTCCTGAGCTTGTGATGCCCGTCTCCGTGGAATTGCACTTTTCCTGGGAAACCCTGCCGGGAGAGGAGGATGCTCAGCGGCTGGACCACATGCCACGTAAGATTTCTGCTTCCATAGATCATTCCCCGCTCCGAGGGGATTCCCGGGGCATGTGCTTCCCTGATTTCAGTGCTGGGAGCTCGGGGGCTGCTTGTGCTGGGATTGGAAATCCCAGGAATTGCTCTTTCCAGCAGTTTTAGGAGCAAGGTGGGGGTTTTTACTTGGGGCTGTTTGCACTCTGACCTTCTGCTTCCATCCCGAATCCTCTGCTCCATCCTATCTCCAGCGTCTCATAATGGAATCCTCGGGATCAGCAATGCTGGGATGAAGCCCAAGATTCCTCCCACCGAGAGCTTTTCTTGGAGGGTTTTGGTCTCAGGCCTTCCATCATCTCCCTCCTTTCCAAGGCCCCAAACCTCGGGGTTTAAATTTGGGAGTCTTTGGGAAGCAATTGGGAATGTTCCTGCAGTGCCCTGGGAGCTTTGTAGTGTCACTCCGGAGTGCAGTGACATTCCCACAGGGAGTATTCCAGTGAGTGACAGCTGCTCCGCTCCGTCCCCATGCCTTGCTGGGGATGAGGAATTCCCATTGGATATTTGTTGCCGCTGTCGATATCCTGGTTCTCCAGCTGGGAGAGGGTGGTGGGAGCTGAGACAGCACAACTGGAGAGTTGTGGAAAGCAGGATGCAGCCGGGGGATGATGGGAATGGGGTCTGAGCCGGGCTGGGAGGTGCTGTCCAAAGGCAGGGAGGGAGATGCTGGAAGCGTATCCAGGGTTTGCAGTATCCGAGATATCCCAGTGGATATCCAGGAAGGAGTGTCCAGAGGGGCAGTCTGAGGGTAGAACTGGAATGTGCTGGTTGTTCTGTGCTAAGGAATTGCCAATCCAGACGGTGCTGGAATTTCACCTTTGCGTTGCTGGGGGAGTGGAGCGTTTCCTTCGTGCGAGGCTGGAAGTGTGGAGCTGTGGGATCTCCTGGGAATCTGGGGAGGTTTCCACTCACTGGTGGCTGCAGCAGGTTTGGAAGGTCCAGTCCAGGGACTGCAGGTGTCGGCCAAGGGCGGGAGACTCTGGATTTGGGATGTTCTGGGAAGTGGGGGGGTAACCACGCCCGCTGGCTGGGCTGGATTTAGTGGGGCAAAGTGGGAATTGGTGCCATGGTCTGTCCCAATCCCGACATCTGTGGTACTTGGAATGTTCAAATCAGTTCCATTGTCATCCTGAGCAGCCTAGGCTGGTGGAATGTGTCCCTATCCATGGCAGAGAGGTGGACCTGGGTCGTCTCTGAGATCCCTTCCCATCCGTTCTGGAATTCCCAGAGCGGTTACTCGTTTGGAAGTGCAGCTTTGGAGCGGCCTGGGCACTGCAGGGCATGGCTGGAACACTCCAGGAGCAGGGTATGGAATTGCCTGGGAAAAAATGGGGGTGGGAGAGGAGCAGAGCTGGGATTTGGAATGGGGATGGATCAGTTGGGAGAGCTTGGAGCACAGCCAAAGTGTGATGATCCCTGGAAGCACAGGAAGGGGACAAGTGGAAGGTGGGACAGGGATCAGGGCATGGAGAGAGGGACAGGGATCAGGGCATGGAGAGAGGGATAGGGATCAGGGCATGGAGAGAGGGATAGGGATCAGGGAGTGGAGAGAGGGACATGGGATGGGGATTAGGGAATGGGGGCAGGAACAGGACTGATCCTACAGCCAGGAAACCACCAGTGCCTTTGGACAGGCTGCGGAGACACGATCCCAGATTGGGCAAAACCAGGGAAAACTGCTGGCTGTGGGTCGTGTGCCAGGCCAGAGAAGCAGGAGAGGGCTGAGCTGCGCTGCAGGAGCCCCTGTGGAGCAGCCTGGAGCGCTTCCAGCCGGGATGCTGTGGGATGGCTGTGCCGGAGGGGGTGGCTGGAGCGCCCGGTGCTGTCTCGTGACTTTCCAGCGCTCCTGTTTCTATTTTTCCAGAGGGTTTGTGAGGCTCTAAAAATAGGAGCACAAACAAAACATGGGCAGGGAACAGCAGCTCCTGGATCTTCCCCCACCTTGGGTTTGGAGTGTAAAGACGTGGAGCTGGCAGGATGCTCCAAGTGGTCCAGGGAAAGAGATCCCAGGGACTGATATTCCCAGCTGGAAGTGCTGTTGGGAGCCAGGTGATATTCCTCTGATGCTTCCACTGACTCCTGATGGATATTTTGGCTTCCTGAGCTAAGTGAGGGGAGGAACTGTTGGCCAACAAGAGCCTGGCAGCAGGTGTGTCTGTGGAAAAACACAGCAGTACGATTTCTGAGGCCGGAATAACCTGCCCAAAATCCCACTAGCCCAGGTTGCTCCAAGCCCTGTTCCTACCTGGCCTTGGGCTCTTCCAGGGATGGGTCTATTGGAATTTGGGGCTGTGTTTCTGTACAGGGGCTCAGGAAAAGCAATCATGGAATCCTGGAGTGGTTTGGGTTGGCCCTAACAGGATTCCAGGTAATCCCATGAACTGGAGCTGGATGACTTACTGCCTTCGCCTCATCATTCCCACTCTGCAAATTCCTTCCTCTCCTGGCTCTCCACGAGAGAGAGGTGCTGGAATAAAACCCAGGATAACTCCTGGATGCACCCCTGGGTGTTGTGGGGCTCTCCAGAGGGGGCTGAAGGGGCTCAGCATCCCCAGTTCCGTTCTTTTCCAGGAGGTGAGTGTCGCTCCTGCTGAACTTCCCGGGACGCGCCAGCCATGCCAGGGATTGTCGTGTTCCGCCGCCGCTGGTCCGTGGGCAGCGATGACCTGGTTCTGCCAGCAGTCTTCCTCTTCCTCCTGCACACCACCTGGTAAGTGGGAAGGGCACAGGGAGGCTTGGAATCCTCCCAGGGATTCTTTCGGCCGCTCCCGTCGCGGCTGGAAGTTCTTCCCGTGCACCCGGAAGGTTCTGCTGGGTCTTTTCTGAGGGACACCAGGATGTTCCTGGTTTTTTAGCTGAGCTCTGTCCCGAGTTCTGTCCGAGTTCCAAGTTCTATCCTAGTCCCAGAGAGCCTGACCAGAGCTCCCTGTACTCTCCCGTGCCATCCAAAGTTGCCCACGGGAATTTGGGGCTGTTTTTCTGTCCAGGGGCTCAGGAATAATAATCACAGAATTCTGGAATGGGTTGGGTTGGAAGGGACCTTAAACCTCATCCATTTCCAGCTCCAACACCTTCCACTAGCCCAGGTTGCTCCAAGGCCCATCCCACCTGACCTCTGATGCTTCCAGGGGTGGCTCCGTTGGAATTTGGGGTTGTGTTTCTGTACGGGGGCTCAGGGAAAACGGTCGTGGAATCCAGGAGTGCTTTGGGTTGGAAGGGACCAGTTCCAGCTGTGCCATGGGCAGTGACACCTTCCACTATCCCGGCTTGCTCCAGCCCATCCAACCTGGCCTTGGACATTTCCAGGGGTGGAGCAGCCACAGCTCCTCCGGGCGGGAGCGGCCGAGCGGCTTCGCCACCTTCCCGGCGCTTTTTCCCCCCCGGCAGGTTCGTGATCCTGTCCGTGGTGCTCTTCGGGCTGGTGTACAACCCCAACGAGACCTGCTCCCTGAACCTGGTGGACCACGGCCGGGGCTACCTGGGCATCCTGCTGAGCTGCATGATCGCCGAGCTGGCCATCATCTGGCTCAGCATGCGGGGCAGCATCCTGTACACCGAGCCGCGCGACTCCATGCAGTACGTGCTCTACGTCCGCCTGGGTGAGCCCCCCCCGCCCCTGCTCCCCTTCCCTGCGCTTCCCCGGGCCCGCCGGGACGCCCTCCGTGTTCCCAGGGATCCAGGGGCTGCTCCCCGGAGCTCCCGCCGCGCTCCCGATATCCCAACAGAGCGATTCCCGACCCCCCCCGCCATCGGCGTCTTCCTGACCCCCAAACCCCTCCGAACGCCTCCCACAAAGCCCCCAGAATGCCTCCCAAAAAATCCATGTTCTCCCAAAAACTCCCAGAATGCCTCCCAGAGAATCCCTGTTCTCCCAAAAACCCCCAGAATGCCTCCCAGAAAATCCGTGTTCTCCCAAAAACTCCCAGAATGCCTCCCAGAAAATCCGTGTTCTCCCAAAAACCCCCAGAATGCCTCCCAGAGAATCCGTGTTCTCCCAAAATGCCTCCCAGAGAATCCATGTTCTCCCAAAAACCCCCAGAATGCCTCCCAGAAAATCCGTGTTCTCCCAGAAAATCCGTGTTCTCCCAAAAAACCCCAGAATGCCTCCCAGAAAATCCGTGTTCTCCCAAAAAACCCCAGAATGCCTCCCAGAAAATCCCTGTTCTCCCAAAAACCCCCAGAATGCCTCCCAGAGAATCTGTGTCCTCCCAAAAGACATAAAAATCCCCCCAAAAACCCAAAGAAAGCTCTTTTTCAGCCCAAAATGGGCATCTCTGAGACCCCCAAAACCCTCCCAAAGTGCCCCAAATTCCCCAAAACACCACAAAACCCCCCCAAAATGTCCCAAATCCCTAAAAGGCTCCCAAAAACCCAAGCCCCCCAAAGTGCTCCAAATTCCACAAAACCCCAAAATCCCTGAAACCCCCCCAAAAAACCCCTGAACCCTCCCAATTTCCCTCAGTCTCACTCCCATATTTCTTGCCCTAAAAATGCACATTTTCCTCCCTAAAGATGAACATTTCTTTCCCTGAAAACATTCCCTGTCTCCCTGGAACTGGAGCAGGGAGAGATTATTCCCTGATTTCTCATCCAGGGCTCATTTTCCCCGTGTTCTGTCACCTCCCAGCCACAGGAATTTAATCAGATTTTGCTGTGCCCAGGGAAGGTTTTAAGGGGAAAAACCTTCTGGAAATGCAGATCCCAACAAAGCGTCTCGTGGCTTTGCATCCCTGCTTTTTGCTGGGCTGTTTTCCTGCAGAATCCACTAAAAAACAGGGATAACCTGGCTTGGAAGCTCCGTCTGGGAGAGGTTTTTGCCTCCCTGTGGGTGGTTAATCTGAACAGCAAACCGATCTCCCTTCCCAGCCTTCCCTCGGGAAGCAGGGAGAGCTGGAAGTTTGTGTTAAACCCGCACTGGACGGGCCAAGGGAGGTGGGGGAAATCCAAGGAGACGCTTTCCTGCCCCAGGGAACGTTCGGAATGTCCCCTTTCCTTCCTCAAACTCTCCGTGCGTTCCGGACCGGGATTTACGCCGGACTGCGCGTCCTTTGTGTCCCTGTTCCCCGCAGCTTTTCACTCCTGGTGGTTCATCAGTGCTGCTGATGGAAGTGGGAATGTGACCAGTGCGTGGGCAAGGTCCATGTGACTGTCCCAGTTTAAGGCTGTGCTGGTTAATACGGAGGAATTTAGGGAATGAACTCCCATAGGAACCCGGGAATGTCTCCTCCTGCTCCTGTCCTGCAGCAGGTGCTGTCGGATGGGGATGAGCCCAGCTCAGCAGAGCCTGACTCAGTGTAAGGCATAAACTGGGATGAGCAGGAGCCGGATCCAACCCTGAGTCCCTGCCCGGGAAAACTCTGGGAACTGGTTTTTCCAGGTCTGTGGTAAAACCACTTATGGAAAGATCCTTATGGGTGAGGAGAGTGGGTGGGATTAGGCCGGGCTGGATTTAGTCTCGGCTCCAAGCAAGTTATTTACCTGTTCCATGCCTGATTGCCCACCTGTTCTTTGGGATTCTGGGAAGTGGGAGGACGGGCACTTGGGAGCAGTTTCCCAACTTTTTTATTCCAGGAAAACCGCTGTTAATCCCCAGTCTCGTGTTCCTTACCAGAGTAAAACTGAGGAGGCAGCAAGTGATCCCTGAAGGAATGTGTCCTGGGAACTGCTCCTGGAAGGGTGCAGAGGCGCTGGAAATGCTTCCTAAGCGTACAATTCCTGGCCACACGGGATTTCTTTGGGATCTGGGAGCCAGGCCAGCTGTCTGAGGCGGTTCAGTCCTGGATCCCGCAATTCCCGGTGCCTCAGGGAGTCTTTCCAGCAGCGTGGGTGGAATGTGGATCTGTGATTCACACCCTGACACAGCCAAGGGCTCTGACCTCTCCGTGATCCTGGGTTTTTTTTTTGGGAGCAGTCACATTTTTGCTTCATTTCCTTGAATATCCCCTTCCAAAGCGTTTTTCTTCCATGCCAAGTAACTCGTCTCTGTGTTTCCTCGCTGGAAAACAGGGGCAGGAGTCAATCCTTAGGGAAACACTGCTGTTATCCACGGTATTCCCTCTTTTCCCAGCTATCCTGGTGATTGAGTTCGTCTATGCCATCGTGGGAATCGTGTGGCTGACCCAGTACTACACCTCCTGCAACGACATCACGGCCAAGAGCGTCACTCTGGGTACGGATTGGGAATATTGGGGCTCATTCCGGCGGATCCACGGCCGCCATTCCCTCCCACTGGCCGGGGATGGACTCCTGGAGGTGGATTGGAGCTGTCAATGTTTCCCTTGTTTCCCCCAGCTGAGACGGGGATTCGTGTTCCCGGGGAAAAGGCGGGAAGGGGGGAGGCTGCAAATCCTGCTTTTCCACTTCAGAATGGCTCCACTGCTACCCTGGAGCTCTTTTCCCTCCTCCCGGTGGAAGCGTGTTCGTGGTTTAGCCCGGGGTGTTCCGGGGGTGTCCAATCACCTCGTAACCGGCCGGGAAAGCTCAGTTGGGTCGGTTTGGGAGCCGCTCCGGAGGGTTTTCTGGAGGGTTGGAGCCGGGTCCGGAGCGGGCGATGCCGAGTGTGTCCCGTGTGCGTCCCGCAGGGATGGTGGTGTGTAACTGGGTGGTGATCCTGAGCGTGTGCATCACCGTGCTCTGCGTCTTCGACCCCACCGGCAGGACCTTCGTCAAGCTCCGCGCCACCAAGCGCCGGCAGCGCAACCTCCGCACCTACAACCTGAGGTGAGGCGGCGTTCCCGGCAATCCTGGCGGCCTTCCCGGCAATCCCGGCGTCCCAGGAGCTCGGGTTGGACGGGATCGGGCAGAGCGCAAAGCTGGTAGCGAATCCCGGTGGATCTCCCTTGGAAAGCGGGGCTTTCCAGGGAAGGGGAACAGGGGTGGAGGTGAGGGAATAGGCTCCCAGTTAATGAGGATTGGATGGATGTGGGAATGACTCCTATGTGGTTTTACGCTCCCCTTTCCGTTCCTGGAATGATTTTAAGATGATTCCTTCAACAGATCGTCCAAATTTGGGAATTTAAGGGTGAGAGGAAACAGTGGGAAATTGATGCAGGGAGAGATCATGGAATCATCGTGGAATATTGGAATGGTTTGGGTTGGAAGGGACCTTATGGAACATCTTATTCCACCCCCTGCCACGGGCTGGGATATTTTCTACTAGTCCAGGTCTCTCCAAACCCCATCCTGGAACACTTCCAGGGATGGGGCAGCCACAGCTTCCCTGGGAAATCCATTCCAGGGCCTCTCCACCCTCACAGAGAAGAATTCCTTCCCAATATCCCATCTATCCCAGCCCTCTGGCAGTGGGAAGCCATTCCCCCTTGTCCGGTCACTCCAGGTCCTTTTCCAGACTCCTTTTCCAGCTCTCTTGGAATGTCTTTAGGCCCTGGAAAAGGCTCTAAGGTTTGCCTTCCCTTCTCCAGGCTGAGCAAATCCTTGTTTGCCCATCCTGGAGCAGTGTTTTCCTTGGATTCATTAAGGCAGGGCTGAAAGTTTCCTAAAATTGTGGCAGCATCTCCTTCTAAATCCCCCTTTTCTTCCTTTATTGTCTCCAAAATCCAACCTTTTGCCCTGAGGTTCCTTGGCCAGGAAACAATTCCTGTTGTGTTGGCACTGGGATCTTTTAATTAAGGATTGAGTCCATCCTGGAGCTTCCCAGATGGGATGAGAAAAAAATCCCTGTGGATGTGGCACCTGGGGACGTGGACTAGTGCTGGGAGAACAGTTGGACTCCGTGATCCTAAAGGTCTTTTCCAACCTTAATTCCATGATTCCATGGTTATTGACCTTCCTGTCCTCTAACACTGAGTTAATCTGTTTGTGGTCTCCGGGATAAGGAAAGACACGGATTAGCAGCCATTTTTCCAGTGTTGGAAAACCCTCCTGTCTTCCCTGTCCTCACATTCCCGCTCTTCCCATTATTCCCAGACACCGGCTGGAGGAAGGCCAGGCCAGCAGCTGGACCAGGAGGCTCAAAGTGTTCCTTTGCTGCACGAGGACAAAGGACTCACAGTCGGTGGGTACCAAAAATTCCCTGTGGGAGCCGGAAAATCGGGATATCACTGGGAGAAATCCGTGGTTTTACAGGTTTTAGGATCAAATCTGGCAGCAATTCCCGGTCAGCTCCTGTTTCCTTTCCCAGCCAGTTTGCTGAGGCAGTTTATCCTGGTTTTTCGGATCAGTCCTGTATCCTTAATAAGGAGGATTTGGGAATGGGAAAATATTGCTGGAAAAATCAGCAAAATAATCTGGGTTTATTAACAGTCAAAAACTACTTGATCCATAGATCCACAGGGAGATTACTGGGAATTTTCATGATCTGCAGTTGGGATTTTCCCTTGCAGGGAAGGGGAAAGGGCTTGATATTCCTTCCCAAAAAGTTATCGTTCCGTTCTTTTCGGAAGCAGTGGGAGCAGCTGCAGGGATTCAGCAGGATTCCTCAGGACCTGCTGGAGAGCTGAGTTAAAACCTTGGTGCTGGGAAAAATGTGGAAAACTTCCCTGGTAACTTGTTAGGTTGAATTTAGTGGGAATTCCGAGTGTTTGAGGACTCCTGAAGGACCCGGCAGAACCAGGGAATTGCTCCCAAAGGCCATAATTCAGGAAAAAAGCCGTGAAGCCCAAGGAGATCCTGGAGCAACAGTTAAAATCCCTGAGCTCTGAAGGAGTCAGGGAAAAAGCCAGGAGATCCCAAGGACATTCCAGGCAAACCAAAATGTTTGGCTGCAGTTGGAAGGGCACGGAAAATGACAGGGAAAACACCCAGGGAGCGACCGCAGCAGCCTGGCCTGGCTAAATATAGCCTGGAGCTCTGCTTCCAGAGGGAGCAGCGGGAAAAGGAGCACCTTGGGAAGGGACAGGAGATTGGAGAGGAAGAGAAATGCGTCTGGAATTGAAATTCCAAAGGGAAAGGTGGAAAAATCAAGGAGAGTCAGGTGAAGGCCACGGTTATTCCTCCCAGAGGGCAGCTGGGATGGGTTGGATTGATGGGGTTTGGCAGGAATTGTCCTCAGGGTGCAGCTTCCAGAAGCTGCAGGAATTGGCACAGGCCTGGGGCGGGAATCCAGCACCTTCCCAGGATCCCCTTCCCTGGCTGGAATGCCACAGTGTTCCCAGGGAATGTCCCGGCCCCATCCTGCTGGGAATTCTGCCAGCTCCTCTGCTCAGAAAATCCAGCAGGAACTCCAAAACCTGGGAGAGCCCTGCCAGGCACCCAAGGTCCTGATTCCTGAACAATTCCCACTCTATTCAGGATTGGAAAGTATTCCAAGTATTCCAAGCTCTTTTTAACAAACTTTTCATTCTGCAGAAACTGATTCTCCTCCTTTTTGGTCCCTGCAGGGACTGTTTCTCCCTGTTTTTCCTTTTAAATTCAGGATAAAAGCAGATTCCAGACTCTTCACATTCCTCATGCTGTTAAATTCCCACTTTATATCCGTCTGGAGCCGTTTCCAGCCTCTTCTCCCTGCAGGAACAAGCTCTGACTTTGTGTGTCCTGGAATGGCAGCATGTGGAATGAATGGATCAGAAATGAATCCATTGCTGTCTCTCCCAGTTTTCATGGAAAGAAAACCCTGTTGTAGCAGGGGATCCTTGTCCTTTGGGCTGGAAAAGAGTTCTGTGGAGTGGACATGGAATTGGGGAAGGGATGAATGGGAAGCCCCAGAGCCTTCAGGGTTTGTAGCAGAACATTCCAGGTGTTCTCCTTTTGGGAGAAAGGATCCCAGGTCTGGGTTCAACATGGACAAAAGGATCCCAGGTGTCCAAACAAGAATAGCATCAGGTGTTCTGGCAAAAAGCTTTTCCTTTGGAGCAGAAAATCCACGTTAAACTTCCATGACAGCCCTTTTTCGGTCGGAGCATCCAGGGGTGTTGCTGCCACTTCGGATTAATGGATGTTTTCCATAATTTCTGTGGAGGCTGTTGGCGTTTCTTGGGAGCTTAGAGGGGCTGGGCTGGGATTTGGGAGCTCAGGATTTGGAGGATGCTGCAGTGGGAATGTTGGAGAGGTTAATGCCAGGCTTTCCAAAGGCACCTCTGGCACATCTGGCACCTGGATCCACCTGGATCCCCATCCCTTAATGGGGACTTCACTCACTTGTGCAGGGAAGTGAGAAGTGATGGGAAGTCATCCCACTCTCCAGGGGGTTGGGGGATGAAGGGATGTAGGTCACTCCTGCAGGAGCAAGGATGCCATTCCTGCCGGGAAAAGAAGGGATTGACTGCCCTGATGGTCAGAGCAAAGAGAGGAGAAATCCTGTCCTGGAAAGGGCTCAGGATTTACACAACCGCAGGTTTGAGGAGCTGTGTAAAGGATACTATGAAAATCTGGGATAAAAGTTCGGGATAAGGCTGTGATAATCCTTGGAAGGAAAGGTTTGGGATGACAGGAGTCAGAATACCATTGGTTTGCTACAGCCCCGCATTCCAGCCTCTGGATCAGCCTTTTCCTTAGGCTGGAATAATGACACAGCAGCTCTGACTCACATTCCAGCCCATCTCCTGCTTCCCAAAATGTTTTCCCTCAGGCTTTTGTGGTTTTTCCCTGTAGTACAGAGAAAAAGGTGGGAAAAGAACGTTTCTCCTCAGTATTTTTGTCCCGCTGCTCCAGAGCCTTTGCTCGACCCTCTCAGGTCACTTCCACTTCTGTCCCTCCTTTTTTGGGATTGATCTCCTTCTCCCCTGGGAATTCTGCATTTAGTGACTCAGGTCCTTTTCCAGGTTTTCCCTTTCAGGCCTTTTTGCTTGGGTGCCATCCAAAAGAAAGCTGGAAAAGCCTGGCAATGCGGGCCAAAGGATCCCAGGGCCAGGTTAAATTTGGGAAAAGGATCCCAGAGCTGGGTTAAACATGGGCCAAAGGAATTCTGGGTCTGGATTAATAAATATGGGCAAGTTAAATTTAGGCAAAAGGATCCCAGGTCTGGGTTAAATTTGGGAAAAGGCTTCCAGGTTTGGGTTAAATAAGAGAAAAGTATCTCAGGACAAATTTAGAATTTAAGAGCCTGTAAATAGGACAAAATTAGTCCTTTTTTTCCCCCTGGAATAGCCTTAATTGTGTTTTTGAGGATAAGGATGACTCCAAGGTGACTCTGGATTGGAATTTACTTGGTTTTCATCGTATTTTCCCTGTTTTATTTAATGTACAGATCCCAAAGCATTCCCTTTCCCTCCCTTTGTGCCTGCCTGGGATCTCTGGATGTTCTTCCCATGCCTGAGCAGGGAGCACAGGACACATCCAGCCTCCTAGTGGGAATAGGGAAAGTAAACAGGAGACAAGAATTCCGTGACGAGTCCAGGTCTGGCATTCCCCGAAGGAGTCCTGTGGATCTCCAGGAGCGAGGCCGTCGCTGTGTCCCGTTAGGAGGCCGTTCCCGAACTGCCGTGACTCCCGTGTCTCTCCCTGCTTTTCCAGGATGCCTATTCCGAGATCGCCTACCTTTTTGCGGAGTTTTTCCGGGACCTGGACATCGTTCCCTCCGACATCATCGCGGGGCTGGTGCTCCTGAGGCAGCGGCAGCGCGCCAAGCGCAGCGCCGTCCTGGATGAGGTGGGGCTCGGGAATACCTGGGAATGTGGCCCTCCCTGGTTCTTCCCACTTGGCTGAGCTGTGAATTAAAAATAATAACCCATTTAAGCAGCTTTTCCCAAGTTCTTCCCTGTGGTTTTTCTCGGCTGACGCCGAGTCCAGTTTGGAATTTGTCATCCGCAAATACGGGTTGGGCTCTTGATCCCCAAAAAAGCCTCGAAGGGGGTTGTAGGGAAGATTATTCCCCGTGATGTGAAGGAGACTCCAGCAAAGCTTCAGGAGGAAAAATTCCTGAATTTCCAAGCCATTATTCACATTTTCAAATTGTCAGTCCAGGAGAAAATTGATTTATTTGGTTTGGTTTTTTTCCTCCCTTGACTTGGAATTCAGGAATAAAACCATTGGAAGCGTTTGAGGAGCCTGGTTGGGATAACTGGGAGTAGACTGCTGTAAGAATTGTCCTGTGTGTTTGGGATTTACAGGCAAACAATGACATTCTGGCTTTCCTGTCTGGAATGCCGGTGACCAGGAACACCAAGTACCTGGACCTGAAGAACGCGGTAAGTCCCTGGAATGTGGGATCCTGGGAATTCTCCTGTGTGAGCTGCTCTCTCTTCCTCAGCTGCTTCTCTTCTTCCTTTCTGCCCCTCTTGGAAATAATCTGAGAAATTCCAGGTCTTGGATTTTTCTCTGACTTTTCTCTCAAATTTTCCCACCTCATCTTTCCCCCTGATTTTTTCTCTCTGATTTCCCCCCCAGATTCTTTTCCTCCCCCCCCGGATTCTTTTCCTCCCCCCCCGGATTCTTTTCCTCCCCCCCCGGATTCTTTTCCTCCCC
>JAWWLV010000179.1:8691708-8706240 GCA_035041135.1 Platyrinchus mystaceus
CCCTATTTATCCTACTGCTTCCCCATGTTATTCCCTATTTATCCTGCTGCTTCCCCATGTTATTCCCTATTTATCCTACTGCTTCCCCATGTTATTCCCTATTTATCCTGCTGCTTCCCCATGTTATTCCCTATTTATCCTGCTGCTTCCCCGCGTTATTCCCTATTTATCCTGCTGCTTCCCCGTGTTATTCCCTATTTATTCTGCTGCGTCCCCGTGTTATTCCTTATTTATCCTGCTGCTTCCCCGTGTTATTCCTTATTTATCCTCTTGTTTCCCTGTGTTATTCCACATTTATCTTCCTGCTTTCCTCATGTTATTCCTTATTTATATTCCTGCTTCCCCATGTTATTCCTTGTTTATCCTCCTGCTTCCCCATGTTTTCCCTGGGCACCTCTATTGGTGTCTCACACACTTTGTGTAGGCAATTCCCTCCTCCGTGACAGAAAACAGGGAATATCCCCCTCTGGAATGGCACAGGGTCATCCCTGGCTCTTACTCAGGGAACCCCAGGGTGGGATTTGTGCCGCGTGTCCGGTTCAACCCCCCGAGTTCCGCGAGGTGATTCCCGCGCTTTTCCCTCCTCGCTGCTCCCGCTCCTCCCTCAGTGGCGGATCATCGTGGGGGCCACCAAGTGCATTCCCAAGTCGGAGCTTCCCGAGGAGACGGAGGAGAACTCGGTGCCGAGCAACCGGCTGTGGGCTCACCCCAGCGACCTGACCATCGCCCTGTCGGCCAGCACGCCGCTCTACCCGCCGGGGCGGATCATCCACGTGGTGCACAACCACCCTGCCGAGCAGTGCTGGTGAGCCGGGAATGCCCCCGGGGGGAACTCCGGGAGGCGGGAACGGAGCGAGCGGGTGTTCGCCCGGCTGTCCCGCGGGAACGGCGTCGGGCGGTTTGGGGGTTCGGAAAGGGGCCTCAAAGATCCGCGTGCGGGGACGGCTGCCACAGCTCCAGGTTGCTCCGAGCTGGCCTGGAGCACTTCCAGGGATGGGGCGGCCACAGCTTCCCTGGGAAATCCATTGCAGGGCCTCACCTCCCTCACAGGGAAGGATTTCCTCCCAGTGTCCCATCTAACCCCACCCTCTGGCAGTGGGGAGCCGTTCCCCCTTGTCCTGTCCCTCCGGGCCCTTCTCCAAGTTCCCTCTCCAGCTCTCTGGGAGCCCCGTCAGGCACTGGGATGTCATTCCCTGCTGGATAACACAGATTTTGGAGCAGCATGTGCTTCAACATCTCCTCCCTGTGTTTTTCCTGCTCTTGCTTTTTCTCTCTCTCCAAGCAAAACATTTCCCTGCTCTTTCATCCCGTTTCCCCCTTTGTTTGGATCCCTTTTCCAGCTGCTGCGAGCAGGAGGATCCCACTTATTTTGCCATCTGGGGGGACAACAAGGCCTTCAACGAGGTGATCATCTCCCCAGCCATGCTCCATGAGCACCTCCCATACGTGGTCATGGAAGGGCTCAACAAGGTAAGGGAATCAGGATCCCAAACATCCCGGTGGGACAGTCACTCCTTGCCCTCGAATGCACGAGGACTCTTCCTCTGGGGAAGAGGAGGAAAAGTGATGGTGCTCCACGTCCGTCGTGCACGGGATGTTGTTGGATGTGGTGAGGTCTGGGAATGGAATTCCCAGAGTTCCCAGCCCGGTTTCCAAACTTCACGTTGGAATAACGGGAGGTTGGGTGGTGGTTGGTTCGTTCCAGGAGGTGCCCATTGGATGGGTCCAGGTGACATCCAGGGATATGTCAGGGTTTATCCACCTCATCCTTTATCTCCAGACCTTTCCTTGTGCTTCCTGGCGGCTTTGGGAAGAAAGAGGCAAATCCAGCTCCCAGTAAATCCCTGCTGTTCCTCTCCTTGCCTTGGACAGGTCTTGGAAAACTACAACAAGGGGAAAACCGCTTTGCTTTCCGCAGCCAAAGTGATGGTGAGTCCGACGGAGGTGGATCTCACTCCGGAGCTGATATTCCAGAGCCAGCCCTTGCCCAGCGGCCCTTCCATTCAGGTCGGAACTGGAGCCATCCCAGCGGAGAGGAGGAACAGCAGCACCAAGTAAGGATGGATATTGGGAGGAATATTGGCTCTGGGTGTGGATCCTCTCCCTCTTGGAGTGCTGTGATCCGTGTGATCCAAGGGATGCCTCTGTGGGACTTGTGTCAGGGGGAGAACATCCTTTGTATTCCTCAGGAATCTGAGTGGAGCAAGGTCAGGAGAACATACAAGGTATGGAAGAAACTTCCTTTGCTCCTTATCCACACAAATCTGCTTCTCCCAAGGTGAAACTTCCAGCCAAATTTGGTGATTTTTCCAAAGCACAACACATACATTTAAAGCTGCTTTATGCTGGGATTTGTGGAATATTACAAACAGGATCATGTTGGGAACATGGATACAGGTGAGGGGAAAGCAGTTGGTGTCCTGTTTGGGAAGGATAAGAGCAGGAAATCCAGCAGAAAATAGGGAAGGGGAAGAGTCGTATTCCAAGTGCTGAGGGTGTTCCCACATCTGGACTGGCAGGGAAGATGAAGGAAGGGAAATGGTTTGCATCCAGAGGTAGCTGTGAGTGGAACCAGGAGATGGAGCTGTGGGTGGGAAAGGATAATCTTGGCAAGGGAAGCACTTCCATGGGGTTTTCAGGGAGAGAGACCCAACAAGGAGCTGTGGGGTGAGGGATATCTGGATAAGTGGGAGATCATAGGAGGCAGATTTAAATTCAGAGGGAGGATAAGGCAGCAGATAACCTGGAAAAATGGGAATGTTCTTGTCATAGAGAGTGAATGGTCAGGGGCAGGGAAGGAGAGCTTGGAAGCAGAACACAGCTGGGATGGAACAGCAGGAGCAGGGATTGTCCCAGGGTTTTGAGAGCTACAGTAAGACTGGGAAGGTGGTGTTTAATTCCAGCTTAGAACCATCTTAATATGTTGGATTTCCTCTTTTGGGATTCTTGGAATCTCTTCCCAGATCACTGTTACTCCATTGAAGCTACAGAGGGATAAGACATTGCCTTACCTCATAAAGCATTCCCTACATATCCCATCCTTTGGGCAGGTGCAGGAGTTCTCTTCCCAAATACTTCCATAATTCCATGTCCTTAAGGCTGTTGATTTGTCAGCAGCTGATCCCAAGCCTGGTGTGGGAGCTCCTTCCCTGTGTTTTTCTGGAAGAGCCTGCCTGATCCTTAAAATCTTGGTGTAGCTGGAGTTTTCCTGCCTGTTTTAAAGGCTGGTGATGGAAAATGCTCTGACAGCCTCCTGGAATTTGGGGTGGAATCACCAGCATGGAGAAGGAGGGGAAAACCTGAGCATGGAACAGTTCCAGAGTGGGAAAAGAAGGAGAAAGTGGGTTAAGTGTAGGTTGGTCCTTCAGTCTCTCTTCCCTAAATCCTTTTTAATGCAGAAGTTTTGGATGCTTTGGAAGTGCTGCAGGTTTCTCTGGGAGCAGAGCCACGATCCCAAGTGACAATGGTGCTGGTGAATTGGGAGAATCATGGGAATGGTTTAGGATGGAAGAGACCTTAAACACCATCTCATTCCAATCCCCTGCCATGGGCAGGGACTCCTTCCACTAGCCCAGGTTGCTCCAACCTGGAACACCAGCGGGGATGGGGATCCCACAGCCTCTCTGGGCGGGAGGGAAGGATTTATTTAGCCAGGAAAACAGGGAGAAGGAAAAGAACCGGCGTTTGCTGAGGGAAGAATCCGTGCGATGTTTTCCCCTGGGAGAGCGGAGCGATGAGAGGTTTCCAGGAGCTGTGGGCGGGTTTGGCTGCGGGAATCGTGTGAGGAATTCTGTGCCCAAGGCTCAGCTCCTCTGGCTGCCTCCTCACGTTCTCTTTTCCCGCCGCAGGAGCAAATCCCACTCGGAGATCAGCCTGGAGGGCTTTTACGAGACGAAGCCGCTCTCCCCGGTGCGGAAGGACCCGGTGGAGCTGCTGCTCCTGGACACCAAGGAACGCCTGTCCGTGGAGCTGCAGGACCGCCGGGCCCCCCTGGCCACCATGGAGAGCCTCTCGGACAACGAGTCCATCTACAGCTTCGACTCCCGGCGCTCCTCTGGCTTCCGCAGCATCCGGGGCTCTCCCAGCCTCCACGCCGTCATGGAGAAGGACGAGACGCACTGCTTCTACATCGACCCCGCGATCCCCGAGGAGAACCCTTCCCTCAGCTCCCGCACCGAGCTGCTGGCGGCCGACAGCCTGTCCAAGCATTCCCAGGAGACCCAGCCCCCGGAGAACGTCCTCACCAGCGGGGGAACCACCCCCCAGCGGCGCTGCAGCGCCGAGGGCGCCGGGAGCGACGGGGAGCGCGGCTCCTTGTCCCCCCGGGAAGAGCCGGCGCTCCACAACGGCCGCCTGGCCGACGTTCCCAGCCCCCAGGTGCTGGAATTCGCCGAGTTCATCGACAGCCTCTTCAACCTGGACAGCAAGAGCAGCTCCTTCCAGGACATCTACTGCATGATGGTGTCGGACAGCTCCAGTGACTTCGCGGAGCTTCCCAAATCCATGAGCGACCAGGAGATCCTGCTGAGGGCGCAGTACGAGCCCAACCTGGTCCCGAAGCCGCCGAGGTTGTTCGCGGGATCGACGGATCCCTCGTCGGGCATCTCCGTGTCGCCCTCCTTCCCCCTCAGCTCGTCCGGAGAGCTCATGGACATCACTCCCACGGGCGTGAGCAGCCAGGAGTGCCTGGCCACGGACAAAATCCGGACTTCCACCCCCTCCGGACACGTAACCAGCCCCGCCAAGCAGGACGACCTCATGATTTCGGCCCTCTAGTGCTTGGGAGAAGGGGTGGAATGATCCCGGGGGATAATCCGTGGAGGAGAGGAGCGGTCAGGATCGGAGGAGACGGCTGGGAACATCCCTTCCAGGGTGGCACAGCGGTGTCTGGAGGATGGATTGTGCTGGAATGCTGAGCTTGGAGCTTGGGAGAGGCTTCGCCCCGTGGGGCCTGAGAGGGTCTGAGGCACTAAAATTCCCTACCTCAGCCTGGCTCTCATTCCAGAGGCAGATTCCTTGCCCAGGGGCACCTGCTGAGTCTGGGGAGCGACACACCCTGCTCTGGGAATCCTGCGGGGTGGATTCCCTGAAACTCGAGGATGGAGAGTTGGGAGCAGGAGGGGGGCTGGGATGGATCCCCCCTCCGGACCGGAGCCGCTGGTTTGGGAAATGAGCGGATTGAGACTTTGGGCCCTGTTGCACTACCACGGATCCGGCCCAAGCTCCAATCCGGCCACTTCCACGGGGATTGCTTTTGTAGGACACTCCTGTTTTAAAGCCATCGGGGCTGCATCCCCCCCAAATCCTCCCGTTCCCCGCCGGGCGCAGCGGGAATGGGGCTGGCACCGTGTTTCCTCTCCCCGAGTGTTCCCGAGGGAAGGACGCTGTTCCCAAGAGCCAAATCCCTCTGCTGCATCCGAGCTCTCCTGGATCTCCCCACCATCGCTCCTGGATTCTCTGGACCCCTCGGAGCCGGCGACATTCCCGCGGGACTGCCGGGATTCTCATCTCGGAGCTGCGTGAAGGGATCGGCTGGAAAATCGACCCAGCGTTGTTTTCCGAGTGCCTGTGGAATCTGGGAGCCTTTCCTGGATCCCTCTGGGCCCTCACACCGCCCACATGCAGCACCCATGGATCGGTGGCAGCCTGTTGTTGGGAATTCAGGGAAAAGATGGACCTTTTTTTCCAAGTGTTGAAACCTTTTGTATGTTTACAGAGCTGCTGTTTGGAAGGTATTTATTAAGGAAACAGAGAGGTTTTCCCAAAGGAAAAGCCTGGCCATCCTCTCCTCCCCCCACGCCTTTCCCGCTGGGGACTGAGGGAAGAGAGGGTGGGCAGGCAGAATTCCAAGTTCCCTGCTTTCCAAGGGGCTGGGATGTGGGGGGAGCTGCCTGCATCCCTCTCCCCCTCCCTCTCCGCTCCCCTGCACAAGCGCACGGAGTGAAGCCGGAGCAGGTTGGGAGTGGATCTGCCTGAGCCTCCTCAGGGTCCGGAGGAGCCTGCTCAGCCAATCCAGGCAGGTTTTCCAAGGATGGGAGCAGCAGGAAAACTACCTATTTAGGGAATGAAACCCTTTTGTGACCTGGAAAAGGCCCTTCGTTGGCAAATCAAAGCTCAGCACTTCCCGATGGGTCTCCCTGGAGTTCTGTCCTCCCTCCCTGGAAAAGAAAGTCCCACTTTAACTTCCTTAGAATCCTGTGGTTGCTCCCTTTTTCCCCCTCCTTAGCTGGGATATTTCCATTGTGGGAGGATGCTGTGCTTCCCAGGAGCTGGCAAATCCCTGGGCTCCCCGTGGTGTCCGGAAGCCTTGGGATGGGCCTTCCTTCGGGAATAACAGACATCCAACAGGAGCACTTTATAACCGATGTGCACTGATGGAAGTGGCTCCAGGTGCACAGAATTTCACTGGAATCTCTGTCCAAGTGCTGATATCCCCCTCACTTGATCATGGGATACACGTTCCCTGCTCCTTACCCGTTCCAGAGCCTTCCCAAGTGCTTTCAGTGGGAAGTTCAAACGTTATCCCTGTGGTTCAAGGTTCCCAAGGTGACCTTTCCCTGTGTGGAACTGGAGCAGAGGAAGCCCCTGTGGATTCAGAGGGATGTGTGGAAGGAAAAATCCTTCCGTTCCAAGCGACCAGAAGTTCCTTTTGTTTTTGTAGGTCCTGTAAAAAGGAGCAGGTTCGGGAGCTCAGCACAACACAGGCCCATTTCCTGCCCTCAGGAAGCGCTACCAAGGTGATTTTTCAGGAATACGCACAAAAATCCGGGAAGTTTGGAGGAGGAGAGGGGAGCTGAGGGGCAGGGGGGACAGGGCTAGCAGGCTAGCTCACTTCCCAGCCTGGGAATGGGAATAAGGAGCTCATTCCCGCCCTTAATCCCGGCAGGAATTAACCCTTAGCACTAAGGCAGAGCTTTGGATCTGCAAAGCACTTTAAAACACTGAGGAAAGGATCATCTCTGTCCCTGGGAGCCACAGGGACACCTGGGATTAGGAGGGATTCCCGGGGAGGAGGTGCCTCCGGGTGAGGCAAGTGGGATATCTCCCTCCTGAACCATTCCAGTCGGGATCTGCTGGTGTTTAATGGCTCAAATGTTGCACTAGAAAGTCACTTCCCACCCGTGTCCTGGAAAACTCCATCCTTGGCTGACTGGTCCCTTCTCTGTGCCATTGGAACTGTATCCCCATGGGAACAGGGTTCCCTTGCCCTGACTGGAAGCAGCCTGGAATGCTGCATTAAAAGCCTGGAAATCCCTAATTCCTGGGAGCTGGGCTTGCCGTGGATCAAGGGGTACAGGTGGAAAGGAATCCCTTGAAGGTTCGGATTGGACCGAATCGTGGACAATTCCTGGGCTTTGGTGTTCCCTCCCGACAAGCAGATCTGATCCCAGTGCTCCCAAAAGAAATCCCTGTTCTTGGAATTAGTTTGGCTTTAAATCTCTTTTTATCTTCATCCCCATCCCTGGGTCTTGTTCCCCATCATTCCAAGCCTCAATTCCCATCACTCCTTTGCTCTGAGGGTATTTGGAAAGGCTGATCTCTTATTCCCTCCTGGAAAAGCCCCTCTGCACTGCTGGAATAACTGCTGAACCCACAGCTACCTCCTGCATCCGTACTGGCCACACTTCCTGCTCCCTCTGCCCCCTCTTTCCTTGGAAATGTGAACATCTCCAGATTTTTCTTGGCTTCTGCTTCCTCCCCTTAAGCTTTGTGCCTTCCAGTGTTCCCAGGATATTCCAACAGGATGGTCCCCCCTGCGTTGAGGCAGCGCTGGAAGTGCCTGACATCCCAAATCCTGGCCAGCAGTTCATGTCACATCCTCAGAATCCACTGTGATCCTTCTTCCCAGCCCTGGATGGCCTTTAAAGGCCCTTTCCTATGCAAGGTATTCCAAGAGTTTCACGGGAGAGGAATGAAGCGTCTGCATCCGTAATAATTGATTTAATTGTGGCTTCACCTGCAGCAGTGCCAGGAATTTTGGGAAGGATGTGCCGAGGGATTGACAAGCCCTCCTCCAATGTTTATCATTATTCCCTCTCCTTCTCCATTTGGAATATTGAATTCCTCCCAAAACTCCCACTCCCCTCTTTTCTTCGCTCCCTGTTCCTCTCACCTCATCCCTCCTCTTATCCCACATCCCGGGTAGCTCTGCTTGACCAGGGAAAACTCTTCCCTGCGATCCCAGGATGATCCAGAGCAGTTAAATGGAATTCCTGGAATTTTTGAAGAGCTTTTTTCCCAAGGAAAACAGGGTTTTTAGGAGATGTTTTGCTCTCTCCCGAGGACTGGGATGGCAAAGCTGGTGGTGAGTGTGGATGTATAAAATCCCATGGTTCCCATTTCCATCCTTTTGGGATATTGTTGCTTCAATTCCAGTAATAGTTGATGGTGCCCAGAAGGATTTAGGTGGGAAATCTTTGTCCAAGGGCACATGAGGAGGGAATACTCCAGGAGCAGGGATACAGGATCAGTGTCTAATATATTCCTCAGGCACTTGGATGTTTTCCCAGCTGTTTTTTCCTCTTCTCCTCTATTTCCATAGGATCCCTCAGACTGGATTTACAAACTGGGACATAGGAATAATCAGGATTATACCTGGAAATGGGAATTAAGTGGGAATAGTCATTGCTGTCTTTAGGTTTGTATCCCAGAACCTCCATAGGATTGGATTTCCGTGTTTGCCTTGGGAATTGCTGGGTTGGAGCTCTGCTGGTTGCTGGGTTTATCCCTATCCAATCTGGGATATCATTCCCTTGGCAGTAGAACATTCCAGCTTTGCAGGATGGCAGCAGGAGCATTTCATTCCCAGTTTTTTTTAGGGATGGGGGTTGTAACTGCATCCTTTGGGGAACATGCAAACATTCCCAGGGAGGTTGTGGACTCCCCATCCCTGGCATTGTTCCAGGCCAGCTTGGATAGGACTTGGAGCAACCTGGAATAGTGGAAGATGTCCCTGCCCGTGGGACTGGATGGGCTTTAAATCCCTTCCCACCCAAATCCTTCTGGGATTCTGGAATTCCAGTGTTCCTGCTGCCTCTTTAGGCAGGAAAGGGAGGGTTGGAATTCCAGCAGCTGCTCTGATGACAGATTCCTCTGGAGGCAGGAATTGGAAGGCTCCGGCTGGATGGGGCTCGTTGCACATTCCCAGAGCCTGGTGCAGGGCTGATTTTAGGGAAGAGCCGCTGGATTTTGGGAAGAGCCACATTCCCTGTGCCAAAGCTCCCCCTCACGGTGCTCCTGCGATGCTCCCAGTAACCTGCGGGAGGCAAACACGGCCCATCCCCGGGAAGCAGGAGAGGCAGGAATACTGCAGCTGCAAGCTGGCATTCCGTGTGGGAGCTCTTGCTCTCCAGTGGGACCCCTAGGAGGGTTATGGGTGGGAAGTGGGATGGATCAGGAGCCACTGATGCCCTTCCCCCTCTTCCAGCTCCCAAGGAGCTGCTTAAGGGCTGGAAATTCCAAATATCCAAGGATTGGAGCAGTTCCTTGCTTTGTCACGGGGACTTGCAATCCTAAAGATCAGCAGCTGTCTCCATTCCCGGTCTTTTCCTCCTTGTTTATTGAGTCCATACTTCTGGTGCCTTTTTTTTCCATGGCTTCTGGTCCCAACCTCCTGCCTGGCACCACATTTTTGGGATCAGACATCTCCTGCTTCCTTTCCCGCTTCTCTGGGTCTGTGGAATTGTGGCCACAGAGCTGCCTTTGCTTCTGAGCCCTCCCGTTCTCCCTCAGCTGGGAATTCCCACTTCTTCCTGCTTTTCCCTGCTGCCTCAGGTTGTATCCAAGTGCCAAAAGCAACTCCTGACCTGGGGCAGGCGGTTCCCTCACCCCTGGCTCTGGAACAGCCCCCTTCCAAAGGGAATTTTCCCTGCTTTCCTTGCTGTGTCCTCACCGTGTCCTGACATTCCCACCTTCCCAGACTTCCGTGGGATGAAGGGAATCTCTGCCTGGCTCCACCTTGATTCCTGCAAACCCTTAAACATGGAGCAGCCCAGGAACGAGCCTTGGTGCTGGATTTTGTTGGGATTCCGCTTCCCTGCTTTCCATCCCGGGATTTGTGCAGTTCCCGTGGCTCAGACTTGGAGGTCCTGGAGCACTGGGAGGAGGTGACGCCCCCCTGCCCCGATATCCTGGTTTTGGGAAGTTCAGGGATCGTGTCAAGGTGTTTTTCCTCGGACACAGCCACACCTGTGGCTCTGAACTCCTTTCCCGGGATATTCCCGGTGCTCAGTGGGACGAGCGGCCTCACCTGCAGCTCCAGCTTCCCACTTTTCCCTCCCCCAGTCAGCTGAGTGATGTCCAGGGAATACTCTCGAGCTCCTGTCCTAGTGATGAACAGAATTCCCAATGGCACAGGGATTTTTGGGATGGGCCGTGTCCACGGGGCAGCAGGAATGTTGTGCCCTGCTCCACCTCTGGAAAAACCCTTTTTCCTGCTGTGCCCTGTGTCCCATCCCGAGCTGGGGCAGCTCAGAGCAGGAAAACCATGGATTGATTAACTCCTGGCCCCAAATTGCCTCTCGGTAGAGCCGAAGCCTTTGGAATTTTTGGGAGAACTCTGAGCTGCTCCGAGTGTTTCCCGCAGGGCTCGGAGCACTGGGATGTGCACCGGGGAGGGGAGGGGGGAACAGCTCAGCTTCCTGCATCCCTCTGCTCATCCCGGGAATGCTGCCTTCCAAATCCCTGCTCCGAGCTGCCCCAGCATGAAGATTCCAAGGAAACTCAAGCACTTCCTCACGTGCCATTCCTTCTCCATGGGACTCTTTTTGTACCGATGGACGGAAGATCCGAACTAATCCCGCTGTAAAGATCAGGCTCCGGAATTATAACCTTATTCCATAAAGATGGATGTATATAAATTTTCTGTATATTCTATGGCACTGTGTATAAAATGGATGTTGGAAGCACGGCTGGAGTATGTGACTCTTCCCAAAGGATGGCCTGGATGTGGATGGTTGGGATTTGCCGGAGGTTTTCTGCCTTAAGAGGGTTGGGAGCGGGAAGGACACGAGGAATTTGTTGTGTGTGTACCTTGGGAATGCTCCAGGGAAGCACTGAGGGTTGGTTGGTGCTTTTCCAGCTCTGTCTGGTCTGGATCTCGGCCTTTGGGAATCATCCAAAGGGAGAGGTGGTGGAAGCTGCATCCCTGGAAGTGTTCAAATCCAGGTGGGAGCAGCCTAGTCTGGTGGGAGCTGTCGAGGTTGGAACTGGATCTTTAAAGTCCCTTCCCCCTCAGATCATTCCAGGATTTTCTGATCCATAATCCATGAGATCAGTTCTAGGAATGTCCCTTCAGTGGAAAATGAAAATAAGGAAATTAAGGCAAGGGAATTATGGAAAGAGCTCTGAGTGATTCCAAGTTAAATCCAACTTTCCACACAAAAAGAAGGATTTTAGTGCAAAGCAGGTTGATTACAAGGAATCCTCTGGGATTGGGTGGGAATGGCAGGGAGAGGAGGATGAGTGCTCTCAGTCAAGATTAGATCCCAGATATTCCATATATTCAATATTCCAGCCAGAACAATGGGGGAATCTGCCCTGTGGATAAAGGTGGAGGTGCCGGGATCCTTCTGCAGGGAAGATGAGTCCAAAGTGGTGTTTTCCCAGTGAGGGGAGGGATTTGGGCTTGGAAAGCAGGATCTCCCTGCCTGGGGCTGTTCCCAGTTCTTCAGGGCCATGGAATTCATATTCTGGAAGTAGGAAAAGCCTTTTTTATGGATTACAGGGTCAGGGAATAAGGAGAGGAGCCGAGCCAGGAATGCCTGGAAGCCCCATAATCCTGTTAATGGCTGCAGGGAATGGTTGTTATGGCAGCTCCCAAAGGGACTGGCAGGGACTCCCTGATAGTCCAAGGAGGCTGAACTCCTGAATTCCCATAAAAATGCCTCTAAAAAGTGCTGGAATGTTTGTGCCTGATGTTTTGGGGGTGGATCTGTGGGATTTTCCTCCCTACCTAAAAGGATCTTGGCTCTCCTGGGGAAAGGAGAACATCCAACTCTGGCTGCTATCCTTGGATAAACACGGAATAATCCGCGGTTAGGAGGGGCTGCTTTAGTTCAGGAAAACACATGGATGTGGACACAGCAGGAATGGTGGATGCTGCTGTAAAACCTCCTAAAAGCCTTAATTAGGGATGGAGTTGGATTTTCCAAGGAGTTTTTTCTGGCTGCTGGGTGTGCTGGTGACTTTAGGAAAAAATTCTGGCTTGTTGAGAGAAGTGGTTTTCATCCCATTGGAAAAAAACATTGGGAATGACCCAAAAACTCCACAATTTTCCAAGAATTTTTAAGCCAGGCTGATGAATTCAATTCCAATGAAAAACAAGGAGGGAAAATAACAGGAATATGTCGTTAATTAAAGCTCTGATCTGATTGTTAGTTCCTTAAATGGAAACCAGCGTTGCAGAAATGGCTTTAATAGATCCAACAAATGGATAGACAAACTGAGTAAACCAGGAGTAGGAGATCCCAGGTATTCCAGTGTCTCAGAATCCCAGGGAAGGGACGAGGGAAGGGAAGATTCCTGAATTACTCTTTTGTTGGAAAGTGGACTTTGAAATTCAGCGCCGGAGGGAGAAGCGGCCGCACCTTCCATGAGTGACATCCCAAGGAATATCCCTCCACCCCCTTCCTGGCTCACATTCCCAGCCAGCCATGTGGGATAAGGGAGAGAGGGGTTTGCAGGGACCGTGATCCGGAGGGGAGGGATGTGGGAGAACAGCAAACCAAGGGCCGGGTTCGGATCCCCTGGATCAAAGCGATCCCTTGAATTTTTCGGGATTCAAGCTCTCCAGGATCCCTTGGGATCACACAAGTGCATCCCTGAATTGCTGGATTCCTTGCAGGAAGGGAGCTGGACCATCCCTTTTTAGGGATGCGGCATTCCTTGGAGCCATCAGTTTTCCCTATGGGTTTTTTCCCTTTAATCAGGTCCAGGAAGGGAGAGAGGAACATTTCTTGGGAATGACTGAGAGGCAGGAGGAAAATTCAGGTGAGAAGGACTTGGATCATCCACGCCTGGACTGGGACACCAGAGAAGGAGGAAAAATGGGAAGGAGCAAAGATCCCAGGGAAGGAGTTAGATCCAAGTGCTTTGGGATCGGGAGCCACAGGCTGCCTGCTTGGATTGGGATAAACAGCCACTGTGCATTCCCAGGGAAAAGTGGGAATGGGATTTAATCCCTGACGGATCCTACTCCTGTGGTAATGCTGCTGGAATATTGTGGGATACAAACACCTGGATTTCCCAAAGCTGATTCCCAAGTTATTTCAGAACTCATTCCTTGTCCTTGTGAGAACTCTGTGACCTGGATAATAGGGATGAGGGATGTGGATTTGGGGTTGGAAAGCAGGATCTCCCTGCCTGGGGCTCATTCCCAGCTGAACAATGCCAAGGATGAGCTTTAAGGTCCCTCCCAAGCCAAACCATTCCAGGATTGTGTCATCCTGAATCATGGAATGTGATCCTACCAATCATGTGATGATTCTGGGAATCCACAGAGCGGATCCATCCATATTCCATCACGGAATATGACGGTGTGGAGTCTGGGATTCTGTGATTCTAAACCATGGAATAAGGATGTCTGGATTCCAGGATTCTAAATCATAGGATCATGGAATATGGTTCTATGGATTCTGGGATTCTGTGTTTCTAAGTCATGGAATGTGGTTCTCTGGATCCCAGGATTCTAAAGAAGAGAATTGGGGAATATGTTCCTGTGGATTCCAAGATGCTAAACCATAGAGTCCCGGAATTCTGGTCCTGTGGATTCCAGGATTCTTAACCGTAGGATCCTGGGCTACAGTCCTATGGTTTCTGGGATTCTTAACCATAGGATCCTGGGATATGATTCTGGGATTCTAAACCATGGAATCCTAGAATAGGATTTTATAGATTCCAGGATTCTGAATCCTGGAATCTGATTCTGTGGATTCATGGATTCTGAACCATGGACTCCTGGAATACCCTGATCTGGCCAAGACCCCCAAGGGCCGTCACCAGTCCCGGCTTTGGTCCCGGTTTAGTGTTCGTTAATCCAGCGGGAACGGTCGGGGCACTGCCGGGCTCTGGGCTGGGCCAGCCTCCCATTCCCAGGGAAAACACGGATTTCCTTGGTTTTCCCTCCTTCCCACGGGGTTCGTGGCCGCAGCGGGGGCTGCGACGGGAACAAGAGCCCGGAGAACAACAATTGTCTTAAAGGCCCCAGAGAGGGGCGAGAAAAAAAAGGGCCGTTGAGCTCGTCCCGTCCGTCCCCAAATAATGGACCCCTCAGTGTCCCCAATCCCGAATCCCCCTCCTTTCCCGGGAGAAGAATCGGGCCGTGCACAGCTGTGGGAGCCACAGCAGTGGGTCTGTGTGTCCCGAGGCTCTGCCCTCCTCCGGCGGGACCTGGGGCCGCACAAAACCCCTTTGTGCCCTCGAGAAAGGCCCCACAGTCCGGCGCTCGGAATAACTCCAGGGATGGCATTCCCAGCGGGCACCAGCCCGGGGCACTGCCCGCCTTGGGGGGGGGGTGGGGGCTGGCGTGGGGGG
>JAWWLV010000179.1:8706930-8732307 GCA_035041135.1 Platyrinchus mystaceus
ATTTGGCCAATTTGGGTCTGGTTTGGGGCAACATGTGGCTGATTTGGGGTTGGATTATGATGATTTGGGGCTGGATTTGGGGTGATTTTTGCCTGGTTTGGGGTGATCTGTTGCGGGATTCTGTGACTTGGGGCTGTTTTGAGGCTGGATTTTGGTGACTTGGGGCTGGATTTTGGTGATTTAAGGCTGGATTTGGACAATTCGGGTCTGGTTTGGGGCAACGTGTGGCTGATTTGGGGTTGGATTATGATGATTTGGGGCTGGATTTTGGTGATTTGAGGCTGGATTTGGACAATTTGGGTCTGCTTTGGGGCAATGTGTGGCTGATTTGGGGTTGGATTATAATGATTTGGGGCTGGTTTGGGATGATTTCATGTGGAATTTGGGTGATCTTCGGCTGATTTTTGGGGTAATTTGAGGCTGGATTTGGGGCTAGATTTTGGGTGTTTGGGGCCTGGATTTGGGGCTGGTGTTGGCAAGTTGGGGATGAATTTGGATGGTTTGGGGCTGATTTGGGGGTGATTTTGGGGGTGCTTTGAAGCAATTTGTGCCTGATTTGGGGCTGGATTTCGTTGATTTGGGACTGGTTTAGGGTGATTTGGGGTGATTCCTGGTGATTCCTGGCTGAATTTTGGTTGTTTGAGGCGATTTGGGATTGGATTTGGGCGATTTATGGCTGGATCTAGGTTGGTTGGGGCTGGATTTTGGCAACCTATGGCTTGTTTGTGGGAATTTGTGGCTGGATTTAGGCGACCTGTGGCTTGTTAGGTGCAATTTGGGGCAGGATTTCGGTGGTTTGCAGGCAACCTTTGTGATTAGAGCCTGATTTGTGACAGGTCTGGGGCAGTTTGGGGCAGGTTTAGGGCTGGATTTAAGGGATTCCTGGTTGGTTCTGAGCTCTTTGACTGGAATGTGGACTGGATTTCAGTGATTTCGGGTAGGTGCTGTCATTTTGGGGGTACATTTTGAGAGTTTGCAGCTGCCTTTGGGGGCTTTGGGGTGGATTTTCCTCCTTTGGAGCTGCTTTTTTGGTGCCTTGTGACTGTTTTTGGGGCTCTGTGACTGCTTTGGGCCCTTTGTGGCTCTTAGTGGTTTGGGGCTGGATTTGGGGGCTTTTCTTTCTGGGGTTTCGATCGGTTTTGGTGCTTTGTGGCTGGTTTGGGGGAGCTTTGGGGGCAGATTTTACTGGGTTTGGGCAGTTTTTTTGGTACTTTGTCACTTTTTGGTGCTTAGTGACTGTTTTTTGTCGCGTTGTGACTGATTTTGGTGCTTTGTGACCTTTTGCTGCCTCGTGACTCTTTTTTGGTTCTTTGTGACTGGTTTTTTGGCACTTTGTCACTGGGTTTTTTTGGTCCTTTGTGGGTGGGTTTTGGGGTTGGGGATTTTTGGGCAGGTTTTTGTTTGTTTGTTTGGGGGTTTTTGTGTTTTGTGGATTCATTTTGTTACTTTCTGGCTGGTTTTGACACTTTGTGGCTTTTGGCAGCTTTTGGCTGATTTTTCAGGCATTTTTGGCTGGATTTTTTTTTTCCTTTCTGGCTGTTTTTTGGTGCTTTGTAGCTGGTTTTGGTACTTTATGACTTTTGGTGCCTTGTGGCTGGTTTTTGGGGCTTTTTTTGGCTGTTTTGATGCTTTCTGACAGTTTTTGATACTTTTTGCCTTTTTGGTGCTTTCTGACTGGTTTTGGCACTTTGTGACTGGGTTTTGGTGCTTTGTAGATGTTTCTTTTGTGATTTCTGGATGGATTTTGGTGCTTTGTGGCTGTTTCTTCATAGGTTTCACTGGTTGTTTTTATGGGTTTTTTGGTGTCTCGTGGCTGGTTTTGGGGGGATTTGACTGTGGGTTTTTTGGCTCTTTGTAGCTGATTTTTGGGGCCTTTTTGGCCGGTTTTTTTTTTGGCTTTCTGGCTGGTTTTGGTGCTTTGTGACTGGTTTTTGGTGCTTTGTAGCTGTTTCTTCTGTGGTTTCTGGATGGATTTTGGTGCTTTCTGGCTGGTTTTTGGTGGGTTTAACTGGGTTTTTTTTAGGGGATTTTTTTGGTGGCTTGTGGCTGGTTTTTGGGGGATTTGACTGGGGGGGTTGGGGACTTTGTGGCTTGGGTTTGATGCGTTTTTTTCGCTTTGTTTTCCCTTTTTTATTGTTTTCTGGCTGTTTTCTGGTTCTTTGTGACTGATTTTGTTGCTTTGTGACTTTTTTTTTTGGCTATTTCCTGGCTCATTTCTGACACTTTGTGACTGGTTTTTGGTGCTTTGTAGCTGTTTCTTTTGTGGTTTCTGGATGGATTTTGGTGCTTTGTGGCTGTTTTTTGGTGCTTTTGACTGGGGTCTTTTTGATGTCTTGTGGCTGCTTTGGGGGGGGGATTTAACTGTGGGATTTTTTTGCACTTTGTGGCTGGTTTGTGGTAGGTTTTTTTCGCTGGTAGTTGGCGGGTTTTTGTTTGGTTTTAAGGGGTTTTTGGTGTTTTGTTGTTTTTTTTTTTCCTTTCTGGCTGCTTTTTGACACTGTGACTGTTTTGCAGAGTTTTGTGGCTCGTTTTGGTGCTTTGTGATTTTTTTGGCACCTCTTTTTCGCTGCTTTTGTTTCGGCCGGGGTTTATTTTTTGCTTCCAGGCAAAAGTTTGGCACTTTTTGTGTCTGAGTTTCGGTACTTCGCGACTGATTCTTTGTTTTTGTGCTTTGTATTTGTTCCTGTTGTGGGTTCCGGAGGGATTTTGGTGCTTCCCGGCTGGTTTCGGGTGCTCTGTGGGCAGATTTTGGCACCCGGTGACCGTTCTTTAGTGCCTCGCAGGCGGATTTTCGGTCCCTACTTTAAGTTTTGGTGCCTCGCAAACACTTTTCGGCTCCTTTTGCCACCCGAGCGCTTTCCCCGGACTTCACTCCGGAGCCCAAACCCGCCCCGGGGTGGGGGGTGAGCCCATCCCGGAGGGCTCCGCGATCCCGGGGAGGGGGGGAGCGGGCAAAAGGAGGCGGAGGGAGGAGCGGGGAAGGGAAAGAGGGAGGGAAATAAGGAAGAGGGGAGGGCGATACCGCCGGAGGGAGGAGCGCCCCGCAAGTCCGCGGGCAGCGCTCGGCGGACTCCGATGGGCATCGGGCGGCCGCGCCGGGCTCGGGCACCGGGAGCGGCTCCGGGAGCGGCACCGGGAGCCCGGCGGTGAGAGCGGGGCCGAGGGGGCTCGGACGGGGCCCGGGGGTCGCAGCGGGGCCCCCCCCGGGCCGGGGCGATGCCTCCCCGGAGCGGCGCGGACTGAGCCGGGCGGGCCGTGCATGGCCCAGCCATGGAGGTGGTGGACGAGACGGAGGCGCTGCAGCGCTTCTTCGAAGGTAACGCCGCTCCCAGGGGCATCCCGAGCCACCCCCGGGCATCGCCGCCCTCTCCCGGAGCGCCCCCGGGAAAAGCGGCACGCGGCGCCCGCCGGGGAACGGGCTGGGTGGGATGGGAAGGGAAGGGAAGGGAAGGGAGCTCAGAGCCCGTCCGGGTCCTGTCCCCGCGCCTCCCACCGGCCCCGGTTGCTCCTCGGACACTTCCAGGGATGGGGCAGCCGCGGCTTCCCTGGGAAATCCATCCCAGCGCCTCGCCGCCCTCGCGGAGAGGAGTTTTTTCCTGGTGTCCCGTCTGAACCCAGTCTGTGTCCGTGGGAAGCCGTTCCCCCTTGTCCTGTCACCCTCTCCGTCTCTCCTGGAGACCCCTTTAGGCTCCCTGGATTCTTCCCTTCTTCAGGCTGGACATTCCCAGCTCTCCCAGCCTGTTTCCATAGGGAAAACCTGCCATCAGAGCCTTGTCTGGTGCTGGAGTGGCACCAAATCCCTGTCCCTGGGCACAATCCAAGTGCAGTTGTGCATCCTCCAGTGGGTGCTGAGCTGGATATCCTGGCATTCCAAGGGCTGGGAATCGTGTTGTGCCGTGCCTTAGGTTCCCACCACCACCCCACAGGGACCTTGGTGTATCCCTGAGCGTCCCTGGAGCAGGCACAGGCTCCTGACAGTGTTCCCAGATGTTTGTCCAGCTGTGGATCCCAGCCCAGCTGGAGCCCGGATCCCTTTGGACACCCCATGGCTGTGGATCACCCTCCTTCTCATCAGGGCAAACCACAGGTGGAGAAGTGCTTGGGAAGGGGATTTGGCCTCTCTTGGAGCCGGGATGAGACATGGATGCTCATGGAAGCTGAGGGGCTGTCGGGGTGAACTGGGAATGTGTTGGGACCCCAATTCCCCTGGTTTTGCTCCCGTGGTCCATGTTCCCTTCCCAGCTCTGGATTTGCTGGCACGCTCTGCTCTTCCTTGTTGCCTGGTTTGTTCCTTCCCTTCCTCCCTTGTTGTCTTTGTTTCCCTTCCTTGTTCCCTGCTGGGTCCTTTGCCAGGAGGGGGTTTTGGCTGCCACGGGCTGTGTCCCTTGGGATGAGCTCCTGGCACATGGATGTGCTGGTCGAGGGAATATCACGACTCCTGGTGAGGCTCCAACAGGTCCTGTTTTTCAGGGATTCTCTGGGCTGGATCCTGATCCCTGGAGAGCAGGGGGCAGCTCCAGGGCTGGGATCCCCTCTGGAGCAGTGGGATCAGTGTCACCCAGGGTGGTTGAAGTGGGACAAGAGTGTCCCTGCGGATTCTTTGGATTTATCCCAGGATGGAAAGGGAAGACACCACGAACAGAAGATGCTTTTGGGAGTGAGAGGAGTCTCCAGCTCCGTCCTCCCTTCCTTCTCTCCTGGAATCCATGTGATCCCTCACTAACATAATTCCTGTTCTTCAAAGGAAAAAGCCCCCCCCTGTTTATTCCAGCCCTGATCCTGGATTCCTGGGATTAGGGAGGATGGGAAGCCTCCCCACAGGGCTCTTATCGGGCACTCCCAGCCCGTGTTCCCTGCAGCCTTCCAGGGTTTCCTTTGGATTTAGGGTCTCACTGGGGCCAAGCTCCCAAATCCTGCCCTCCCACTTCCCACTCCAGAGTCCTGCACAGCCCTGGCTCAGCATCCCAACATTATTTAGGGACCAACTCTCCATCTCTTTGGCTGGAATTTCTCCTTGTCCCCCAGAGCATCCTTTCTAGGCTGGAAGGTTCCTTGTTTTTCCTGGTTTCTTGTTCTTTCCTGGTGCTGGGGATGATCCTGCTCCAGCAAAGTGATTCCAAGAGGTTCCTGACAACCTCAGCCATCCCAGGATTCTTTGTCCCTTCTTTTCCCTTTTCTCCCTTTTTCCTCTTTCTTTCCCCTTTTCTTCTTTTCTCCCCTTTCCCCCCCTTTTCCCTCCTTTCTCCTCTCCCCTTTTTCTTTCTCCTTTCCCTCCTTTCTCTCTTTCCCTTTCTCTCCCCTTTTCCTCCTTTCTCTCTCCTTTCCCTTTTTTCTCTCCCCTTTCCACCCTTTCTCCCCCTTTTTCTCCCCTCTCCCTCCTTTCTCCCCCCTTTTTCCCCTTTCTTTCCCCTTTTCCCCTTCTCCTTTTTTCCTCCTTTCTTTCCCTTTTCCTTTCACCCTTTATTCCTGCTTTCTCCCCTTTTCCCCCTTTTCCCCCTTTTCCCCCTTTATTTTTCCCTCTTTTTATCTCTTTCTCCTTCTTTCATTCTCTCTTCCTTTAGAATTAAAACCATCCCTGTAAAAATCGAGGAGCAGGGAAATATCCTGAAGGATATTTCTTACCCTCAACAGTTTACATCCCTTTGAAAACCCCTCTAAGGCAAATATTCCATGGAGTTTGGGCAGCTCCATCCCTTTCCTGCTGTTATTCCGGAGCATCTGTTACAACACAGAGTTTAAAGGGGAGAAGGGAAGTTTTCCCACATGGAATTGCTGTTCAGTTTTTCCCTCCTGTGCCTGGTTTACTCGTGGTGCTCCAAGGAATTAGGAGGCCAAACTGATCCTCTTTTTTGGGGGACTGAAGGTCAGTGCCTTAAATCAAAGCCCAGGGTTGGATTTACCCTGGAATGTCGCCGTCCTGGAGCATTAATGGTTTCTGGGTATGGAGAACAACATGTTTGCGTCCCATTCCTTGAAAACCCTAAAATAATTTGGGAATTCCCTTGCCTTGACTCTGGTTTTCCTGGGATCTGAGTAGTCCCAAAATATTTAGGAGTAATCCCCGAGGGCCTGGACAGCCCTCAGGATTTGCAAGAGTCAGACAAGAATTAACTGGGCTGTTCCTGGAGACTTTTGGGGAGTGTGGAAAAGAGGCAGTGCCTGTGCTCATTCCCAATCCCGGCATTTGGCTGGAATTGGGGGCAGGTCCCGTCTGCAGAGCCGGGATTATTTTGGGAAGTGGGTGCTCCCAAAACCTCCGGTCCAGTTGGTGCCTCTGGTTTTCTCAGCTTTGAGATGGATCTTTAATTTCCTAAAGGGAATCTTGGGGTTTGCTTGGGAAGGATATCCTTGTTTCCCTGGATAACCTTATTTCTGGGATGTCCTTGTTTTCCTGGATATCCATATTTTCCCAGCTATCCTTATTTTCCTGGACATCCTTATTTCCCTGGTTGTCCCTAATTTCCTGGATATCCTTGTTTCTCTGCATATCCTTGTTTTCCTGGGTATCCTTATTTTCCCAGATATCCTTATTTCCCTGAATTGCCCTTGGTTTTTTGATTTCCTGATTTCCCTGAATAATCCCTATTTCCATGGAATGTGTTTGTCCACACTTTGAGGGCGGGATCTGAGGCCTGTGAGGATGGAGAAGCAGAAAAACATCCCAGGCTTTGCTCTGACCTTTGGGAAAGGATTAGGGAAGAGAGGATTGGGAATAACTTCCCACTGTCCTGGGATGAAGATGCTGGGAATACAATCCTGGCTGGCCCTATTGAGTCCTCAAGCTCCACTTCTTCCATGATGGGAAGATCCTGGTTATCCTGGTGCTCTGAGGCCCGTGGAATTTTTGGGATTGTCCTGTGCGGTGCCAGGAGTTGGATTTTGATGATTCTTCAGGATCATCTTTTCCCACTCAGGAATCCTTCCAAATTCCATGGCCTGTGTGAGCACAGCTGGTCTGTGTCCAGTGGCTCCCAGGACCATCCTGAGGGAGAGCTGGACAAAACCCTTGGATGCAGCGAGCGTGGGACGCTGGGGGGGGGGGTTCTGGCAGCAGATGGAAATGAGTTTTCCGTGGTTTTGGGAGTGTTTGGGGAGCGTTTGTCTTGGGTTTCAAAGGGAAAGGAGGGAGTTGTGAGCTCCTGACCCTTGGCTGGCATCCTGCTCCCAACCTTTCCCTGCCTCCCGCCCGCCCCGCGTCAGGGAAACGCTGACGCCACAGCTCAGCTATTTGGGATCCCTCTCCCGGCTAATTTAGGAGATAAGAGTGGGCCAGGAATGTACATCGGGAAAGATGTGCCGAGCAGGGCCCGAGGGGGGCTGGGAAGCGGGAATTAGGGACAGGAGCGGAGAAAAGAGGGATTTGGGGTTGAGGTAGAGCTCGGGAATGACAAGAGCTGGTGAAATTTCCATGGGGGGTTGGGGGGTTATCCATGTGCTGTGGGATAAAGCAGCTCTGCGGGTTTTCATGGAGCACTGGGAATGTTGGTTGTGTCCATGCAGGGGTTGCTGAGTTCTGTGGGTGCACAGGAATCTCCAAGCTGGGAGTGACCAGGAGCGGATGGTTTTCCACGTGGGAATGTGTGGATGTGTGTGTTCATGGAATCCTGGAATGCCTTGGGTTGGGAGGGACCTTAAGGATCATCCACTTGCAAGCCCCTTCCACTATCCCAAGCTGCTCCAAGCCCCATCCAACGTGGCCTTGGACACTTCCAGGGATGGGGCAGCCACAGCTTCTCTGGGAGATCCTTTCCAAGGCCTCACTGCTCTCACAGGGAAGAATTCCTTCCCAATATCCCATCTAAACCCACACTGTGTCATCCAGAACTTCTCTGGACAACCTGTTCCCATATTCCTGGTGTTGGTTCCGCACTTGGTGGTTTTTATTATGGATTTGTGTCTGTGAGTAGAGAATGTTTCCCTGTAGGAAGAGGTCTGGACCATTTCCCTGTTTTCCTTGGGTGAAGGAACACAAAGTGATGGAGCAGAGGGAGCGAGGTGATCCCAGGACATCTGGGATTGCACCTGTGAGGGAGGATGGTGGGAATGAGCAGAGAAGGAATTCACTGGTCAAACTCCTACTGGTGTAAAGCCCTGAGCTTCCTGGAGAATCCAGGGACTGCTCCAGAGTCTTCCTGATGCCTCGGGGTGCAGGGAAATGGAAACGTGGGAGAAGAGCAGAGCTGGAGCAGAGGGTGTGGGGCTATCCGGGTGTCTCATGCTTTTAGCTGCTTGGGCTGGAAATAGGGGTGAAACTACAGCAGATGAGAGCCTGACTTTTCCTGGAATTCCTTAGAATTTTTCCAGGAATTCCTTTGGGGGCTTCCCACTTGCTCTTCCCGGTGGCTGCCTGTCCCTTCCCCCCGGATCCGTGTCCCAGCTGCAAATCCCGCGGTGATCCCTGCCGGGGGGGCTGTGGGAGGAGCGGGTGGGGAGTGCAGGTGACAGTCACTGCGGGGCCTGGGAAGGGTAAGAGGCTTTGTGGGGAGTTCTTTGGGAGCCGGGAGTCAGCCCGTGCTGGAATGGGCCTGGGGAACCTGGTACAGCACAAACACATGACCCTCCCTCCGGGTAATCCCCAAATCCCAACCCGGAGCCTCCCGGCCCTCCCACTCTTCCCGGAGGGAATAGAAAAACGGGCAGGCAGCAGCAGCGGCGCCGGGAGCTGGAGGAGCCGAGTTGAGGGAATGATGACGGAGCGGGAGAGCAGGGACACGGCCGCAGCTTGACGCTCTCACCATGCTCAGGATGCGTTGGATCCGAGCAGGTAACAGCGCAGAATTCCCAGCCTTTCCATGCCTTTTCCTCTGCCTCTCCACATCTCTGCCCAATGGGGTTGTTCCCTGGTTCTCTATTTTTGCCACCATCCCGAGCTTCCCTGCCCAGCCGGCAGGTGACATGAGGATGCTGGTGATTCCAGCTCCATCCTAAGGCCTGAGCGGAGCAGGGAAGAGCCCAAAACATTCCCTTGAGCTTATCACCAGAGCCAGGTGGCATTCCTGGACATTGTGGGGAAGCTGCCACATCCATGCCAGCAGGAGATTCCCAAATCCATCAGCCAAAGGACTCATCCTCGTCCGCTCCGCAGGGAAAGGCTGATGGAGAAGCCAGTGACGGTTATGCTGGTGCTTCCCCTTCTGGTTTCCCTAAAACTCCTTTATCCTGGACCCCAGAACTCCTTTATCCTGGGAAAAGGGCAGGAGGCATCCGGATGGAGCGAGGCCAGCGTTCGTGGCAGGGTGGATCCCTAAAGATAAGGGTGGTTGGGATTGGGGAAGAGCGACGTCAGCAGCTCTGTGAGGAGGTACTTTGCTCGTGTCCCGGATAAGCCGTGCCCGGGTTGGTGTCCCGGGAGCGATGCCCGGGCTCGGAGCGGGAGAAGGTCAGGAAGAGGTGGATTAGAGGGAGCTGTGCTGGAGGTGTGACCAGGCTGATGGAAAAGGGCGTGTTGGGAACTCGGAGATCCAGTGCCTGGGATGGGGTTGTGCAAGGATTTGGGTGCAGGGATATGGGAAAGGGATGCTGCTGGTCCAGGGAGTTATTGGGAGGACAGGCAGGGAATTCCCTCTGCTCCCTCACTCTTATCAGTGAGGGCTTTTCCAGGGCCAGAGCCATCCCAGCTGTCAGAAATTTGGAATTAAATGACTCCTGACCATGGTTACTTCGAAGGAGAAGTGGAATCCTGCTCTGCTTTCTTCTGCTTGGGGGCCTCATGGATTCCTCCTGGTGGGAAAAGACTGGAATGACCTGGTAGTGGAGGTGCTGGCCCAGGTTTCCCAGGGAAGCTGTGGCTGCTCCATTCCTGGAAGTGTCCAAGGCCAGGTTGGAGCAACCCAGGCCGGTGGAAGGTTCCCTGGTGGAACTGGATGAGCTTTAAGGTCTCTTCCAACGCAAAGCGTTATGGAATTCCACCCTCTGGAGCTGGGAGCTGCTCCAGGCCATTCATGCTTCCCAGCCCGTGGCTTGCCATCCTTCCCGAGGGTTTCCCTGCCTGGGGATGGCGTTGCTCTGGCACAGCTTTGCCGGGTAACCCCCTTCCCTCTTCCCACTCGTGGTGCTGATTGGACTTTGCTCTCTCCGATAAGAATCCCGGGACACCGAATGTGCCTGAGGAATCATTAACCAGCCTGTGCAGTGCCAGAGGACAGGGAGCAGCTGGAGACACAACCAGGAACAGCCTCCTGGATTTTGGGCCCGAGCTGGTGTTTCCCGGGTTCCCATCCCGTGTTCCCGCATCATTCGGGAGAGAGAACCCTCTCCCTGGGGCTTTCCTGGCAGATTCCGTGACGAGGGATGGACAGGGAGGGATGAGACAGCGTCAGTGGGAGCCCAAGGGATGGTCCTGCTTAGGGAGAAGGGGAGCTCTTAGAAGTAGAGGGATCCCTGGAATTGTTCATGGCCAGGTTGGACGGGGCTTGGAGCAACCCGGACTACCCGAACCCTGCCCTTGGAACTGGATGAGCTTTGAGGTCCCTTCCAACCCAAACTATTCCAGGATTCTACGACTGGACACCACACTTGGCCCTGCTGTTTCCATGGTATCCATGCCCTTGCTTATCCTCCAGACCTTCCTTCTGCTGCTGGCACCGTTTTCCCTGCACAGCAAGGACAGACATGGAATCGTGGAATGCTTTGGGTTGGAAGGGACCTTAGAGGTCATCCCGTTCCAACCCCCTGCCGTGGGCACCTTCTCCCTGATCCGGTGGCAATGGATGGTGCGTCCAGCCCGGGATCCTGCTGTTCCCACCGGCTTCCAGTGGCTCCTGGACCGTGTTCAAGGCATGTTGGAATGAAGGGCTTCCTTCCCGAGAGAAAATGTAACGTTACCCTCAAGGTCCATCCCTTATCTCCCTGGACTTTGGCTGTTCTGATGGAGTCACTCAAAAACAGGGAGAGGGAAACGTGGGAAGAGAGGCCAGGCCTGGCTGCGAAGGGAGAGGCTGGAATTGCTGTGGAAGGAGAGGGAACACCTGCGGATCGTGCCGGGTTTTGGGGTGGAAAGGCCAGAGCTGGAGTTTTAAGCAGCCTTGGTGTGCTGGGACCCGGCGTGGATTTTAGAAAAACGCTTTTTAAAGGAATTTTTGCTGGAGGTGGTTTTATTTTCCATGTTTTTTTTCCATGGAGTCTTTGGTGTCACCCCCATTTTGCCATGTAATATGTTGGAGTGGCAAATTGATGTGGTTTCCTTATCCAAGGAGAGGAAGAGGGTAGTTTTGTGGGGAGGAGACAGGGATGGACAGGGGATGGGATTTGTGGAGGACTCAGGTGGTGATTCCGAACGAACTGGAGATCTAAGTTATAGAATCATGGAATGGTTTGGGATGGAAGGGATCAATGAAGATCAACCATATCCATGGGCAGGGACACTTTCCACTGGCCCAGGTTGCTCCAAGCCCTGTCCAACCTGGCCTTGGACGCTTCCAGGGATGGAGCATCTGCATAATTTACAGCTTTTAGTCCCACATTCCGGTTGCTGCTCGGGATCCACATAAACAGGAAAGCAAACAACTTATCAACCTGCTGGATCTTGGCTTATCTCCCATGTTGTTCCAAGCAGGGGTTTATGGACACTGATTCCTGGGAGCGCTAAAAAGGGCACCTGGATTTTATTGGGAATGAAACACCTGCTTAAGTAAAGGAAAACTTGGAACAGGCACCGTTAAATGGGCCATCAGACCTTGTGCTGACAGTACAATCAATGCTCCTCTTATGGACAGAAAACGGCTTTTCCCTGCTGAGATCCCAAAATCTGGGGAATGCTGGGAAGGGGGGGGGAGAGTCCTGTCCATGTCTCCTCCCTCCTGTCTTAATTCAGTTTGCAGGCAGGGGTGTTGGGATGGAGAGCTGGATGTGAAGTCCAGGTTGGACAGAGCTTGAAGCAACCTGGACTAGTGGAAAGTGTCCCTGCCCACAGCAGGGGGTGGGAATGGGATGATCCTTAAGGTCCCCTCCCACTCAAACCATCTGGGAATTCTATGAAGAGAGAAGGGTGATAAATGATATTCCAAAACTCATCCCGTGGTGTGGAGGGACCAGAGGGGGACAAGGAACAGCCCTGTGGGGACCTGCAGGTCTGGGACAGGTTTCACAGCCCAGAATGAGGAATTTGGGTGCTGGAAGTTGTGCTGGTGTTCCTGGGAAGAGGAACTGGGCAAATTCAATCTGGTCCAACGGGAAGGGCTTGTGGAATGTCAAGGCAGGCATCTTTCCCACTCCTTGGCTTTTAAACACAGGGAGTGTGGCTCTGGTAGCTCCAGGAGGATGCAACAGCTCAGGGATGATCCCTGAGATGAATTTATATGGGATTTCCAACTGTTTAAGGTGGAAAATCCTCCCTGCTCATCAAGGCCACTCCAAATCATGTCCCCAAGTGCTACATCCCCTTGTCCTGTCCCTTGTTCCCTGGCAGCAGAGCGCAATCCCCACCTGGCTCCACCCTCCTGCAGGGATTTGTGGAGAGAGAGAGAAGGTCCCCCTGGAATGTTTTGGGCACAGGTACCTTTCCTGGCAGGTCTTTCCCTGGAAAATCCTTGTGCTGTTGAGCAGGGACACCTTCCTCTAGTCCAGGTTGCTCCAGCCTGGCCTCGGACACTTCCAGGGATGGGGCAGCCACAGCTTCCCTGGGAAATCCATTCCAGGGTCTCACCCCCTGGCAGGGAAGAGTTTCTTCCCAATATCCCATCTCAAGCAGCAGGTGGATTCCTGCCAGTGGTTTGGATTGGAAAGGACCTTAAAGTCATAATTCCTTGGGCACCTTCCACTCGATCCCATCTCCCCCTTATTTGACTCCCGGTGTTTCACTTGGAGACGCCTCATTCCTGCTCCATCCCACCTCCCCAGGCACACTCCCCGTCCTCTCCTCCCCTTGCCATGTCCTTCAGGCACCTTCCCCCGGGGTTTGGAGCTCCCCAGGCAGCACAGGGAGCCCGGGAACACCCAGGGAGCGCACGGGATGGCCGGGATCCAAGGAGCACGTTCGGTATCTGGGTTGTATTGTCTGGGAATTGTTTGCTAAATCCCTGGTGCAGGAAGTATGTTCCAAGAGGGCTCAGAATTAGTCAGAAAATGCAAACAAGGGGTTTTGTGTAAAAAAGGAACCTCAGCTCCGTGTGGAAATGGATGTGGGAATAGCTGGTGTGGCAGTGATCCCTTGGGAATTGGGGGTTTAAATGGTGATTTTAATTGTACAGAATCCCGGAGTGGTTTGGGTTGGAAGGGACCTTAAAGCCCATCCAGTTCCAACCCTGACACCTTCCACTATCCCAGGTTGCTCCAAGCCCTTGTCCAGCCTGGCCTGGAACACTTCCAGGGATGGGGAATCCACAGCTTTCCTGTGCCTCCCCACCCTCACAGGGAAGAGTTTCTAGGGGACTAAGACAAGGAATTAAAGGGTGGGAATGGGATTGTGTGGCCCCTTCCTCGGGAGGTGAATTCCAGTTTCCCTTCTCTGAAGGATGTGTCCTACAGTGAGAAGCTCAGGGATTTCACAGGGAAACTCAGGGATTGCTGGAAACACCCCAAGGAAAATTCCGTGGTCTGTGGGATTTGGGATAAAATGTTGGTATTGTCTTAAGATGGATGAAATCAGGAATTGTGGACACTGTGTCCTTCAGTCCATCCCAGTCTTGGAAGCACAAGGAGGGAAGAATTCCCAAGCAAGACACATCAGCTCGTGGATGCAGAGCTGGAGAGAGACATGGACCAGGGATGATGTGTTGAATTTACTCCTTAGGAAAGGGAATCCTGGAATCCCAGTATGTTTTGGGTTGGAAGGGACTTTAAAAACCATCCAGTTCCAGCCCCCTGCCGTGGAATCATGGAGTCAGGAATGACATCCCTGTATCCCCGTGCCATTTCCCTGGGTCCCGTTGCCCTGCCCTTAGAACCTGGGAAAAGTGACTTTGGAAACTTTGTGCCGTGTGGACGAGAAAGCTTTTGATGCCCTTTGTGAGTTTCTTGGGAGACAATTCCAAAGCAAACATTGGGTGGGAAAACCCGATGCTCCTGCTTGGGAAAGATCCGTGTTTGTAGCACAAAAGTAGGGATGGCCCTTCCCAAGCCCTGGAAAAAATCCCATCTTGATAAATCCCTCTGCTTTTTACTCCCAGTCTCTCCTGGAGTGTGTCCAGCCTGGACAGGCCTTGGAGCCTCCCGGCTGGAAGGGAGGGACGAGGCACCCGGTCTGGACACAGCGTTCCCGGCGATGCTTGGCTGCCTCTGGACCTGTATCTGGGGGCTCTTTGGTTGTTAATCTCCCTAAGGATTGTTTTGTCCTGGAGGGGGATTTCTGGGAGAGGCAGCACCGCTCCAAACCCCGAGTTATCCCAAGTTCCCTGTGTGTGTCTCAGAATTGGACTCAAAGTAGTCTCTGGAGCGTCTCCTGGATCTCTGAATTCCCTGAGAGCCTTAATTCCTGTGTCCAGGGACTGTGTCCCTGGGCTTTTCCTTGGAAGCAGCAGAGCAGCAGGACCATCAGCTTTGTCCTTGTGCTTCCCTGAGTCTTTACTCCATCTCTGCTGAGCATGGAAAAGCTCTGGGAGCTGCACCAAGTCTCTCCTTTGTGCTGGTACGTAGCTGATAACTAATATTATTAATACTATTAATTCTCTCTCTGCTCTGGGAGTAATTCCCACCGAGGGAGGTTTATGGAGATGTGGATATGGACCTTCACCACCACACCAGTGACCGGGAGCTCACCCGTGCCGTGCCATCCTGTGGGAAAAGGTCATCCCTCTCCCCCGAAATGTGGGTCCAACGAGGTCAGTCGAGCCCCCTCGGCAGGAGGGATCCTAAAATGGCCTTTCCCCATCCTTCCCATCCCTCCTTTCCCCGTCCCTCACGCCGAGGATGAGGAGCGGGCCTCGTGCGGCGGGAGAGGCCACACCGAGCGTCCTTCTCCGGTGCCGTTGTCCCCCCTCCCACACCCTCATCCCCGGGCAGGGAGAGAAAGGCGTTGTCTGGGAACAAACAGGGCAATGTGCCCCCCTGGGCAGGCACCTTGGAGCCTCCCAAATGGAGCCGCTGTTCCGGCCATCCCAGGCCATGAATGGACAAGCGCGGCATTGACGGCCGCGGGGACAGGGACAAACGGGGCTCTGTGTCCCCCCTCACACCTTCCCCTCCTCCCCATTCCCCAGGGACAATGGCTCCATCCATGCCAAGGTTCACAGCTGGCAAGGGCGGGGGGAAAGGGCCAGGACACGGGTGGGGAGCTGGGAGGAGAAAGGGATTCGGGAGGGATAACGGGGAACGTGGGAGATGGGGAAATTCCAGGAGGGTTGGAGGTGCTTTTGAGCACTCAGGGAAGTTTGGGAAGGAGGATGGATCTGCCTCCTTTTCCTGCACTGCTTCCTGAGAAACATTCCCATGGCACAGCAGGATAATTTCCCCTGGCTCCTCACTCCTCTCCTGCCATGGGATGTCTCTCCCACACACCTTGGCCTCTTGGGAGATGGGGGATGGAGAGGGGGAATTATCTCCTTATCCCTGAGTTTAGTGGTTTTCCCAGATTATCCAAAGGTGCTTTTGCCAGATATAACCTGTGGATGTCAGCTGAGGAACTGTGGGATCCTGTGAGAGCAGAGGGGTCTTTCCATGGGCTGGGGAGATGCTGTGGATGGTGCTGTCTCTGGACACTGAGCTGCAGGCTGGGAATTGTGGAATCCTGGAATGGCTCAGGTTGGAAAGGATCATCCAGGGCCATGGGCAGGTCTGGTTTGGTTGTTCCTCCCACCAGGATGGTTTGTTATTACGTGTGTTTTGCCTCTCTTATCCAGGCTGTTGCTCCAGGGTCTTTCTGGACACCCTGTAATGCTCTTTACTCCCTAAATCTGGTGGGTTGGCTAAAATCTCACCTGTCCTGTATCCCTATCCCTGCATCCTGCCCTGCCTGACATGGGATAGTTTCTCTAGGATTGCAGTGGGACTAGACCTGGGAGCAGGGATGTTGGCTGGAAGCTCATCAAGCTCCCAGAGCTCATCCTTGGTCGTGTTTTTGATGTGGAATTTGGACTTTGGGATTTCTGCTCCGGCATGAACGGAGGTGGATGAGCTGCCCTGTTGCTTTGGATGGGCAGGGCTGTCCTTGGGAACGGGCTGGCAAGGGAATGTCCCTTAGAATGGGACACAGGTGGTGGCTGAACCTCTTGTGATGGGATGGGCACAGGCTGTGTTGGGATGTGTAAGGAAGGGTGTCCTGATCCAATGGATTTGGGAATGAGATTAAGTGACGATCCCAGAAGATCCCACATAGTTTCCCCTGCTCCAGCCCTTGCAGATCCCAACAGACATTCCTGAGTGGGACAATAGTGGGGTGAGGAGGGAGGGGCTGTGGTTCAGGGAAGGGGTCTGGGAGCCCCTGGAAGTGCCTGGGACAGCCAGGACTTGGCTCCAGGGTGGTCTCAGGGGGAGCCGCCGGCTCTGTGTCCCGCTCCGGTTACAGGACCCCAGTCAGGGGCTGGTTATCGTTCCAGTCAGGTAATAAAGAGCATTAATTAGGGAGGAATTCCAGGCTGGCATCCAGCGGGAGGCAGGGGCTGCGGGGTCGGGATGTTGCACCCCTGCGGGCAGCCCAGGCTTGGGATCGTGGGGATGAGCGGGACGTGGTCCCGCTGTCCCTCATGGAAGCAGCCCCTTCCCCCGGGTCCTGGCAGTCCTCTCACAGGAGGGACGCTGCACTGGGCAGAGCCACGTGGCTCCCGTGGGCAGGGAAGGGGCTCCGAAGCCGAGCGCTGGCCCCGCGGCTCCCCGGGCTTAGGCGCTGTTTGGATAGGTCACCGTGGCCCGGATTCCTCCTGCTCGCATCCAGGCCGGCAGCCAATCCCCCCGGGCCGAAGGATAAACATGGGAAGGAGCAGAAGGGGGTGTGGGGGCCCTGGGAATGTGCCGATGCGGCAGCCTGGGCTGAGGTTGCACAACCAGCCCCTCGTGCCGGGACACCGGGATGCGGCACCAGCACTGCTGTGCCATCCCTGAGAATTCCCAGTGGGCCTTCTGGTGTGTTCCGTTCACCCACCTATACCACTGTACTCTGGAGAGCTACTGAGACAGGGAATGCTTCGTGGAAGCAGCTCCTGGGGTCTCCTGTTCCCACTGGATATTGTATTGCTTCCCAGAGTGCCTCAGTTTCCCCTGAAATCAGGGAAAATCCACCCTCCGGTACGTGGCTCCACTCTGGGCTTGGCACAGCCTCTCCTCCTCCTCCTCCTCCTCCTCACTGGTGTCCCCCCATCCTTGATGTTCCCCAGCCCCTCTGGAGCCACTGACCTCGGCGTCATCTCCAGGTTCCCACATCTGGATCGTGTTAGCGGATCCCGGGATGAAGCGCTCCAACTCCCTCCCTTCCTCCCACCCCCAGGTGACCCAGGCAGGATTAGGGGTGATTTGAAGACAGGCAACAGAGCAAGAACCGGGGATGGGGGGGAGGATCTGTTATAAATAGAAATTCCATAAACTTCTCGGCCTATCACTCCGGGAGAATTCTGGGTTAAATCCCTCAGAGTTGTAAATTTGAGGATTCACGGAGCGCAGGCTCCGTTAACTCTTTCCAAGCCCTGTGCTCACCTCTAGGGGCACCTAAAAATGGGACACACGGAGCCAGCTGTGGAGCTGGACGTGCCCAGGAGGGACAGGGCGGTGGGAGCAGGGACAGGGAGGCACGGGAAGCACCTCCGTTGGGACGTGGAGCGTGTTTGGAGGTTTGGGGAAGGCAGAGAAAACCAGTCCAAACAGTGGGATTCCTGACATTCCCACACGTCCGGGGGCCTCACCCGCTCACGAGGAGGGTGCTCAGGCTTTAACTTTTTCTTCTTCAGGTTTTTTTTTTGGGATCACCTCGGCTCTTTTCCAAGGAAAGGGATGGAAAGCAGAGCGGTAGGAGTGGGGTGACACTGCCGGGAACAGGTTTGGGATGGAGGAGCTCAGAGTTTCCCTGGGCTCCTCCACGTGGGATAAGAGGGAAAGGCTGTCCTGTGCCGAGTGCTGAGCTTCCCTCCTCGGTGGCTTCCTCCTAATCCCCGCTTGGGAGGGGGAGGGAATGTCGCTGGGAGCTCGTGACTCCACGGAGAACTATTTGAATTAATCACCTAAGCTGGCTTTTGGTAAGAGCCCGGCCCTGGGACATTCCTTGGGCAGCTTTGCCAGCGACACCCGCTCGATATCCCGGTTTTCTGGTGCAAATTCCAGCGTTCCCAAGCAGAGGAAGGTCCTTGGTTTTCGGTGGGAAGCCGTGTCCCAGCTCCACCCCTGCCACACCTCTCATGTCACCGGGCTTATCTCACCCTCCTCAGGGCTCCTCAAGGTGACTTTAAGGAAGCAAAGGAATCCTGGAATGGTTTCACTTGGAAGGGACCTTGAAGCCATCATTCCATGGGCAGGGACACCTTCCACTAGCCCAGGTTGCTCCAAGCCCCATCCGACCTGGCCTGGAACACTTCCAGGGATGGGGCAGCCACAGCTTCTCTGGGAAATCCATTCCAGTGCCTCACCACCTTCAGAAAATTGGGAAGCCCAGTATCCTGCTGTCTATGGACGGCTTCCCACCCTCCTGGAGTGCTCATCCCTGGCAGGAGGGTTTCGGGAATGTTATGGGACCTCAGTGGGAGCTTGAAGGGGTGTTCTGGGGAGGTGTTGGGAGCAGGGCATGGCAGATCCTCTGGGATGAGTGGGGGACACAGGGATGGCCACTGGTGAGCTCCTGTAACTCTGAGGACAGCAGGGTGGTGCTTCCACATCCCGGAAACTTCGGGAGAGGAGGGAGAGGAGCACCTGGGGTCTGCAATTCCATGTTAGAGGTGCTGGCATAGCTGGGAATCCCGGAGGCTCTGCCTGCTCCACCCTCACCTCAATGCCCACCTGGAAACAGCACCACATTCCCTGCTCCAGATGGATCCCGCTGTTCGGGTGGAAGAGCATCTCCACCCTGTCCCCCAAACCCCTGGGCTCTGCCACGGAGGTGTCCTGAAAACCAGCGGTTATCCAGGTTTTTTTTCCCCCTTTAGCCAAGGTTTGTAAGGCAGAGATCCCTCTCCACACCCTGTCAGCTTGGCAGAATTCCTAGCTGGATTTATTCCTGCCGATTTGCTTGTCTTGGTATGAAAGGGATTTGCAGAGGGAGAGCGGCAGTTGGATGGGGGTGGGATGGAGGTTTGGGATCAGCCCGTGACCTTTCCCCGGAGCCAGGGGGTCTTCTGGGAGAGGGCTGGACACGGGGCTTTCACGTGGGGTCTTCCAGGATGGTCTTTCACCGACTTCCTTATCGAAGCTGGGGGCAGCTGGACCTCCTTTCCCAGTTCCTTGGCAGTGCCTTTGGCACCGCGGGCTGGCTCCGGACTCCCACTCGGGAGACACAGATAAAGGAAGGACTTGCTGTCAACAAAACCCTGCCCAGCTTCCCTGGAACAGGGCAGGGAGGGGAGAAGGAGCCCTGCGGAGAAAGGACAGGGAAATCCTCCCCTGGAGGAGGAGAGGAGCGGGAGGAAGGTCGGGAGCTGCTCCAGAGCTGTGGCAGAGAAATTCCAGCGTGTTCTGCAGAGCTGAGAGAGAGTCCCAAGGAAATCAGGGGATGTCCCAGGTAGGAAGGGATCCCCGAGGGCTGTGGAGTCCCACCATGTGTCTGTGTCAGCACCCTGGCTTGTCCCACCTATTCCATCTCCTGGGATGGGCTTTTGCCCTGGGATGCAGATGGACAGGTACCCTTAAAGGATCTGCTGATCCGGATCATCCCTGCCCGGGGCAGGGGGTTGCAACTAGGCTTTAAACTCCCCTACCACCCACCCCATTCCATGATTCTGTGACTCTCAATCAGTTCCTTGACTCTGCAAAGGTCTGGTGGTGTTTCCAAAGCCTTTCCATGTCCCTCTCCAGCTCATTCTTCCACCTCCTCTTCTCTTGCAGGCCACGACATTAATGGAGCTCTGGAACCATCCAACATCGACACCAGCATCCTGGAGGAATACATCAGCAAGGAGGACTCTCCAGAGATGTGAGTGCTGGAATGGTGTTCCCTCTATGGAGAGGCCTTAAATCCTGGAATGGTTTGGGTGGGAAAGGACCTTAAAGCTCAGGGACACCTCCCACTAGCCCAGGTTGCTCCAAGCCCCGTCCAACACTGCCAGGGATGGGGCATCCACAGCTTGTCTGGGAAACCTGTGGAGCAATTTCCAGCCCAGAAATTTGAGGAATCACGTAGGAATCACTGTGCAGCCCCACCCCAAAGTCCTCCTGCATCTCCCTTTGCTCCATTGCCATTCCCAGCTCTTGTTCCTGTCTCTTCCTGTTTTTTTGAGTTTTCCCAGTCTCTGTTGTTCCCTCTCTTTTGTCTCCTGAGGGAACCATAAAGACTTTTCCTTAAAAATGGGAAACCAGGCACTGGGAGCTTGGATTGAATCCCCAGCACAGCACGAGTGTGGAGAAGGGAAGGGTTTCCCTGTGCATCCCAGCTCTGGGAAAGGGAGGGGAGCAGACCTGGAGAAGAGCACCTGTGAGCAGGGTGGGAGTGGGATTTTTGGCACAGCTTCCCTGGAAGCTGGAGCATGGTGGGCAGATCCCGCTGGCTTCGCGTTCCTCGCTGTTGGCGTCCTGGGAATTTTAAAGCTTCCCGGGTGGATTTTGGCCTCTTCCCTCAGTCCCACCGACCTGCCCCTGTTCGCTCCTGGTGCCACCACGGTGCCAGTTGTTTGGCTGTTTCTCAGGTATCCCAGAGCACTGAAGAGCTCTGATCCCACATTTTGAGAGGGGAGGGACGAGCACGAAGTGTCCTTGGCTGAGGTTTTCCCGTTCTCTCCCTCAGCTGCTTCCCTGACATTCCCGCTCCATCCGGCTACGCGCACTCCCAGCCCTCCAGCTCCGCCAGCATCACTCCCTCCAGCTCCATCAGCAGCGCTCCCAACCCCTCTTCCAGCGCTCCCCTCCACCTCCCCCCTGCCAGCAGCCAGCTCCCGATCCGCCACGCTCCTCTCCTGGCCAATCCCTGCGGATCCAGCTACGGAGCTCACCTCAACTGCAACAACAACAATGGGATGGTGGTGCCCAAGGGCTTCCTGGGCGGGCACTGCCTGAGCAGCGTGGGCCCTCCCATCAAAACGGAGCCCAAGGCTCCCTACGCACCTGGGTAAGCGGGAATGGCGGGGTGGGATACGGGATCGGGGCTGCTCCGGGCTGGGGGCACCCGGAGGGGCCCACGGGGCCGTGTCTGGGGGCAGCGTCGCTCCCTGTGGAGCTCCTGCCTCGTGGAAAGGTGGTTTGGGATAAATGGAAGTCCTGAAACTTCCCAAAGGGTTTTTTTGGGAAGATCCCCCACGTTGTATATACCTGCACTGGGCATCTGCAGGTGGGAAGTGGGAGAACTCTGTGGGATTTTTTAAGGAGGAAGAGGCTCGGAATGAACCTGAACAGGACAGAGTTTGGTCTCTGGGATGAAACTGAACCTCCAGGATGTTGCCAGGACTATCCCAGTGGATAGCTCCTTACACTGGGCAGGGACATGTTCTGCTGGTGGCCTGATGTGGTAGATGCTCCATTCCAGAGATGGAAACATGGATCTGAGCTGGATGTCTTTCAACGAGCTCAGGATGCAGACCTGGAGAAGAGGAAGAAGATGGGCAGGTTTCAGGATTGCTGATGGATTCAACCGGGTGGTTATTCCCAAGAGGAGAAAAGATGTGGCTCCTGAATCCCAGGAGAGCAGGATGTGCCTGGTCTCTTTCTGCTCCCACCAGGAATAGGGAAGTGGAAGATGATCTGAAGCCAGACAGGTGAAATGCAGGTGTGCAGCAGAGTATCCATGAGCAGGAAGGAACAGTCACTCCCAGAGGAGCTCCAGCCTGGATCCTGAGGTGGTGGTGGCCATGAACAGCCAATCCCTGAGCCTTCTCCTGTGGAAATAATGGATGTGAGGGACAGGGAGGCCGGAATGGCCCCAGGACTGGCTCTTCTCCCTCTGCCTTGTGCCCTCTAGTGTTGCCAGCAAGCACAGCCTGGGGATTCCCAAATTTGGGAACCTGCAGCACACTGAGCCTATGGATGAACTTGGAAAGACCTTCTAGAAAGCTAAAATACTCAGCCTTTATGTTATTCCCAGGCCAGGGAGTTTTCTCTTGGGATATGTGGAGCTTAGGGGGAACCAAAAGCCTTGTCATGATGTCCCTTCCTTGTGGTTGCACCTGGAATTCTCCAGAATGTCAGGAGTGAGGATCATGCCTTCCTGTCAGAGAAGAAAAACCTCTGGATGCAGCTGAACTGGACCAGGATGGCAGCATTCCTGCAGCATTCCAGAATGACTCTTCTCCAGTGTATGAGACTTTTTCCAGTGGAGAATCGTGGAATGTGCTGAGTTCCCTGTGGGAGTTCTGTAGTCCACCTTTTCCAGCCTCCAGGATTCCCTGAATTTTGCTGTTCCCTTTTGTTATTGGCCAAAATTTGGCTTGCTGAGGCACAAATCATGATAAATCCTTAGGGAATACAGGCTGAACTCACAGCCAGTATGGCAAAGAGCCTGAAAAGGGCTGGGAAAAACTACTCCAGGCAGGCATAGGAAGGAAATGATGGAAAGGTGCTCCAGGGAAAGTTGGAGGACAAGTGAGATGTGATGAGGGGCTTTTTGGGATGACCCTTCCTCACCCCTCTCCAGCCACTGCTTTTACCACTTCTCATGGAGAATCCAATTAATGAGTCTTGGGCTCCTCTGATCCAGGAAGCAAAATCCATTCTTTGGGCTTCCCAGGTCCCCCCGAGCCTCCCATTCCATGGAATCATGGAATTGTTTGGGTGGGAAGGGACCTTAAACACCAGCCAGTGACAACCCCTGCCGTGGGCCGGGAAACCTTTCAGGTTGCTCCAAGCCCTGTCCAGCCTGGATTTGAACACTTCCAGGGATGGGAAGAACGCTCCCTGCACCCCACCTGGTCACTGGCATTCCCATGGGAAAGCACACCTTTCCCTGGGAAGTGGATAAATTTCCATTTGACTTCTTTTATCTGGAATTCTCGTTGTCAGGTCAACAAAATCCCTCTGCTCCCAAAATCCAGGGAAGCACTGGGGGAGCAGTGGCAGTGAGGGCAATCCCAGGGTTATTCGGGATTCCCAGCGGGATCCTGGAGGGTGCTTTGATCCAGCTGGACCTTTTGGTTGTGCTGGGAATGACTTCCCCTTCTCTTTTCCCGTTGCTTCGCAGCACTTTGCCGGACTCTCCCCCGGATTCCGGATCCGAAGCCTATTCCCCTCAGCAGGTGAACGGTGAGTGCTGAAAAACAGGGAAGGGAGGGGGAGGGAAGGGAAAAAACTCATAATCCCAACCCCAAATCCAACATCCTCCCCCCTCTTTACGCCGTGAAAGTGGTTGGCTCTGGAATCTTTATCAGCCGGGAGAAAACAGGCGGCTGCTCTACGTGGGGAGATTATCAGTTAGTAAATATCCCTCGGCTTTCGCCCATTGTTCCGCTCCCGGCCTCGGGAAAAGTGGGAGAGGGAGCGGGAGACGAGGCAAGGGGGGATTCCAGGGGTCCAGGGGGGGTCTGGGCGGTGCGGCCGATCCGTGGGCAGGTGGGATGTGGATCCTGCCCTCGCCCTGCCCGTCCTGCCCGGTGCCTCGGGAAGAAGGAGCGGGAATGCGGCCCTGACATGGAGCTCTGCTCCGGGAGGGAGACATGGACCCGCCGTTTGCCAGTAAGTTCCTTCCCAGCCCTTCCCTCCCCTCCAGCTCATCCCGAGGGTCTCCCCCCTCCAGAAGCCGGGATCCCCTCGGGGGTCGTTTCCAGGGAAAGCCACCGAGCGTTGTTTGGTCCCTCTGGTGACCTTCACTTTTCTTCCATGGAAAAAACTCCTTGGGAAGGAAGGAGGGAAGGTTGTCCAGGCTGTCCTGGTCTCCCTTCCCCCTCGGAGCAGCACCCTCTTCCCCAGGCTCCAGCCCAGTTCCCCCCAGGAACAGTGCCTGCTCCTGGTGGTTTTTTTTTTTTGATGGAAGAGGTCAAGAGTTCTGTTTATCTTGCTAAAAAAAATCCCTGGAATTCCTCCTGGCCCTTCCTTAAATATAACAAAGAGGCCAGGTTGCTCCCCATGGGGAGAGCTGGCAGCTCTGTCTGGGAAGGAGAGGAGGCTCTGGAGGGTGCCCACAAAAGCTTCCCCAAGGGAAGGATGGGATTCCCGGAGATGGTTTTACCCTGGATTTGGGAGCGCATCACATTCCAAGCCTCGCCTGTCCCTAAGGCTGCTCTGGAAGGAAGGCTGGCCCAGGAATGAGCCTGGAAGGAGGAATCTAGCTCTGTGTGTCTGGAAAAGGGCAGGGAAAGGTCTCAGCAGGAAGCAGAAATCCCTGGAAGGATCCTCATTTCACTTTTCCAGACTTCCCCAGGGGAGGAGTTTCCTGATTCCTGGTCGGGCGCTTTGGCCTCGTTAGTCAGTCCCTGCCTGGGTGTCCCGGGACCAAAGTCCAGAGTCTGGTGACTCCTGCTTAGGGAAGCAGTCTGGAATGATCCAGCAGATCCTTCTCTGCATTCCCAGAGCCTGTGCCTGGCTTGGTCACTCCCTGGATGTGTTTTCCATCAGTTTGTCCACACTGGAGTGTGGAAAAACTCTTGTCTTGCACTTTAAACACCTGGAAGGTCACTGTCCCTTCTCATCCCCTTGGTTTCCTCATGTCCCAGGGGTCAGTCCCACATTCCTGCTGGGATCTTAATATCCTGGGGGGACACCAGAAGGTGCAGGTTGATGCATCCATCGGGGAAAGGCTGGGAAAACAGGTGAGCTTTGTCCTGGTGAGGAAGAAGGGGGATGGAGGCCAGAGAGGGACTTTGGAGTGCCAGGACAAGGGGGAATGGCTTCAGATTGACAGAGGGCAGGGCTAGATGGAATACTGGGAAGAAATTCTTCCTGGTGAGGGTGGTGAGGCACTGGAATGGATTTCCCAGAGAAGCTGTGGCTGCCCCATCCCTGGAAGTGTCCAAGGCCAGGTTGGACGGGCTTTGGAGCAACCTGGGCTAGTGGAAGGTGTCCCTGCCCACGGCGGGAAGTGGAATGGGAATGCTGAGGTGATGAGGAGCTGGGGCAGTGCAGGAAGGGACAGGGATTTGCACGTCCCTCCACATCCAAACATTTGTCGTAATGCTGGAATAGTCAAATCCACCCTAACTGTGCGTGGCTTTGGTATCCAGTTCCATAGGGAGGGAGGAGAAATGTGGGATCACATTTGAATGTCCCTTTTTATTTATTTAAATTTAGGGCTCAAAGTCTCCTCCTGGTTTAAACTGAAATATTTGCAGTCCCTGCCCACAGATCCTCCCTGGCGATGCTTGGCGGGTTCAGGTCATTCCTATCTCTTCCCTCTCTTGTTGTCCCTGTGGAATCAGGGAATCCTGGAATGGTTTGGGTGGGAAGGGGCTTTAAACT
>JAWWLV010000179.1:8748196-8759952 GCA_035041135.1 Platyrinchus mystaceus
CAGGACATGGGACTGCCATACAATTCCCTGTGGATTTCTGAGCTCTCCTTGCTGTCTTCATGGCTTGTGTGCCTCTCTCCTGCCTTCCCTTTCCCAGATCATTCCACTCTGTCCTCCTCCATGTCTCCTGTTCCTCCATGTCCCTCTTCCCATTATCTCTCCGCACCTACGAGTGGCACCACAGTCCCAATCCAGGTTTTCACCACATCTTCCTGCATTCCAGGTCAAGCCAGAACATCGACAAGACGCAGACGGTGCGATCCACGGCCACATCCGACGGAGCCGGCAGCAGGAGACCCCCGGAGCACGGTGGGTGGTGGGTTGGGACTCAGGATGATGGGTTGGGATTCAGGATGACCAGGGTGGTGCCTCCCCTGTCCCACCGTGCTGGGATGGCTCTGCTTTCGTGGAATGGGTGGTGGGACACTGGGTGCTGCTCCTGTTGGATCCCTTGAATTATTCCCATATCCCTGCAGTCCCAGAGGACACACCTGGAGCATCCCTTGGCTCTCCTGGTCGCAGTGTCCTGGCCTGTTTCAGCCCTCCGTGTTTTTCCATGTGCTGCTCCGCTGTTCCCACCGGCATCTCCTCCGTTGTCCCCTCGGAGATCAGCCCCACTCATGGCACCAACAGGACAGGTGAGGGCCATCCCACATTCCCACAGGTACTGGGACATCTCCAAGGTTTGTGTGACGCCCTTATATCTCACCTCCTGCTCCTTGTGGGCAGGTCTCCTCCAGGATGCACCATTCCAGCTCCCTCTCCCCGCACCTTCCCTCTAGATCCTTCCTCATCCTTGTCCCCCTCCTTTGGAAGCTCTCTAATGGCTTTATATCTTCTATATATCCTTTATACCATATATATATCCTTTATATCCTTCTCTGCCCACGTGCACAGTTCAGACATCCCTGATCCTGCTGCCTGGGGTAAGTTGGGGCTGGAAAGGATTTGGAGCTTCCCACTTTTCCAGCACAAAGTCTCGAGAAGCTCCTCCAGGCTCAGCTCACCTGAGCAGCCCTACCCTCTTTATTCCATCCCTGGAACCATCAGGCACAGAGGGAATGGAATCACAAAATCCTGGAATGGTTTGGATGGAAGGGACCTTAAAGCTCATCCCGTTCCACGGGCAGGGACACCTTCCACTAGAGCAGGTTGCTCCAAGGCCCGTCCAACCTGGATTTGAACATTTCCAGGGATGGGGCAGCCACAGCTTCCCAGAGCAACCTGGGTGATTCAGGAGGTGACATGGGGACAGGGTGATCCCGGTGCTCCCTCCCACTCCCGGCCTCTCAGCACAACCTTCTCTCCCATTTTTCCGCAGACCAAAGCCAGACCTCCCTCCTTCCAGCGACAAACATCAAAGCCAAATCCAGGGGCATCACCGGGAAATCCTCCTCCTACTCCAAGTGGCCAAAGACTCCTGACAGGTCTCAGAGCTTCGGCAGCCCCAATGCCAGCCCCTCCTCCCCCTTCTCCCACATCCAGGGCAAATCCAAGTACATCTCCAACCTCTCGCTCTCCCGCAGCAACTCCCGGCAGCAGCGCAGCCTCCGGCAGCCGGTGAGCGAGTGGCTCCGCACGGAGCATCCCGGCACGGATGGTACGTGGATCCCACCTCCTTTCCCTCCCAGCCTTCCTCCCTCAGGGGTTTCCAGCTGTTCCTAAACACGTTGTTCTCCCGCCGACAGGGCCAAGCCCAGTGCTGGAATCCATCCGGATCCTGGAGATCAACCTAGCCATCCATTCCCAGTACTGCGCCGCTTCCGACGCCTGCAGGTGAGCAGGAAGGGCTGCCCGGTGGCACTTGGGTGGCAGCAGCACCGTGGGGAGAAGGAAATGGGCAAATCTTGGACTTTTTCCGAGATTTCCTTGGGTGTTTTCTGCCATCACCTCATGGCAGCTCACGCCACTCCATGGGAATTGGAACTGGTGCCCCCCAGTGCCTCCCTCGGGGAAAGTGTTTGGCGATGGGCTCATCCTTGGGAAGATCTCCTGTGTGAATTCTCAGCCCAAGAGGGATTTTGGGTCTTGTCCCAGTGCTTCCCAGAGCCTGGTGACGTCTCATCCTCTCTCTGTGTCCCCAGGACTGGAAACTTCAGCTTCCGCATCCCTGTGAACCAGCGGACGGCCGTGGACACCAACCTGACCCTGGAGATGAAGTGAGTGGACAGGGATCCAAAGGAACATCCTCTGGGTGTTCCAGTGCCCCCAGAGGGGCTGGACACCCATGTGGCCATGATGTCTCCATGGGGAAGGGGCAATGGATGTTCCCCCTTCCAGGCTCTCATTGTGTCCTCTCTTCCCAGCTCCTCCTCCGCTGTGTCCATCTCCCTCTGTGGCCTTGTCTCCAGTGATCCCTGCCAAGATGCTGTGAGCAGGAACAGCTCCATGGATACTGTGGATGCACAGGTAAGGAGAAGGGAACAGCTCACGGTCAGCCCAACGTACCACCCACGGGCAGCACAGGAGTTTCTGGAGGGAATTAACACTCAGACATGGAATCATTTGGGTTGGACAAGCCCTTCGAGATCGTGGAGTCCAACCTGGTACAAATTGAGGCTGTTTCCTCTTGTCCAGTCCCTTATTCCCTGAGAGCAGAGCACAGCCCCACCTGGCTCCACCCTCCTGTCCAGGAGTTGTAGGGAATGAGAAGGTCCCCCTGATCCTCCTTTTCTCCAGGATGAGCCATCCCAGCTCCCTCAGCCGCTCCCCATCCCACTTGTTCTCCAGGAAACCTCCGTGGGGTCACTCTAGAGCCCGAGGCCATGTATTCCCTCCCCAGAACATCCCTGTGCTCATCCCTGATCTCATCCCAGCTATTCCCCTTCCTTCCCCAGGACACCACGCACCGCTGGCCTCTGGTGATGATGTCTTTCCAGGAGTTTTCCTACCACTTCCGAGTGGCACAGCCGGTGAGTTCCACCAGCTGCTCCTCCTTCGTCTGGCCTCGTGGAAGGAGAGAAGTGTGGGGTCGTGGCAGGTTTAGCAGCCACGTGGCACCACCACTGCGGGTAGCGGGGGGATGATTTTTGCAGCCCATAATCCAGGCAGAATTCCCTGCTTGGGCATCCTGCCCCTGTGTGTAAGCTCCTTTTCCCATCCCCAGGGCCAGGCCGACTGCGGCACTTCCCCGGAGCAGCTGGGCCAGCTCTTCACTGACTATTACTTCCAGTTTTACTGGCTCTGTGAGTGATTCCCGGGAGCACCAGTGCCCTCTGCTTGGAGACAGGAGGGGGACTGGTGCCACTGGGGAGCCTCCTGAATTCCCCAGCCCCGCCTCATCCCCATGTCCTGCGGCAGCTCCGGAGCTGGAACGCTGGTGGCTGTGGTGACCCTGAGCACACACAGGACCTGAAACCCACTACCAGCCCCGTGGTGGCTCCAGGGGTGACCTCGGGCCCATTCCCACCATCCCACGTCCCTCTCCTTTCCCTCGTGGAGACCTGTGTGTCCTCCATCGCTTCTCCCTCCCCTTCCAACACTGGATTTGGAAGCATCACACTGGACTGAAGGCCACATCCCAAAGGGATGCTCCTTCCATGGATCTCCTGGTGCTCCCAGATGTCCCACGTCGGTTCTTCGCAACACTGGAATTGCTTCAACACTGGAGCCTTTTCCAAGGGGTTTGGCCTTTGGAAAGGAGGGCTGTGCCTGGACATACTGGAAGTCATACACTGGAGTTGCTGTTCCTTCTAGTTGGCCCAGGGCCACTTCCCGCAGACCCCCCGAATCCCCCCGGACTTGCCAATGGACACGTTCCCCTGGGAACCACCCGAGAAAGAGCAGCTTCCACGTCATTCCCCCCCCTCCTCTTTGTGCTCTTAAATCCCACCAGATCCGGGTCTGGATGGATAAAACTCCCACTAAAGCCGCTGCTGAGGCCACACCACGCGTGGGGACACTTGGCATCAACCCAGGGGTGACAAATGACTGGGATTCTCCCACACTGAGTGTTGTGGGATCTGTTTTTATCCATTTGAGAGCGGCATGTGGAGCTGCCTGGTCGACCCTCAAGCCAACACCAACCCCTGTCCAGATGTGCAGGACAGAGACTGCTGGAAAATCCTGGAGCGCCCTGCAGAGCAAGGCTGAGTCCCTGGGAACATGAGGATGTGTGCCAGGGCAGGATCTCTGCCTCGGGAGAGGGCGGTGGTCTCCCAAAAAGTGGGAATGGCAGCGGCTCCAAGCTGTCCCTGCCCTCCCAGAGCACTTGTGTTGGGGGTATTTTGGGATATGTTACTGTTACAAGTCCTTAACTTGCTAAACTACTGAGTTCTTTGGGTTTTTAAGCCGTAAAAAAGATGGGAATTTCATCCTGTCCCCACTGGGCCACGTGGGAAAGCCAAGTGGCTCCGTGTGCATCCCCCTCCCCATCCCGCTCCGGCCCCTCATGCTAAAAAGGAGTTATCTGCATTCCTGGAGGCTCAGCCACTTCCAGGTTATTCCAAGATGGATTTCCCTAAGGAAAACAGTGAGGGGGAAATGCCACACGCTGATCCTGTGGACACTTGAGAGCTGCTCTGGAAAAAGAGGATGGTTTGTATCCAGGTAGAGTGATGGTTCCTGTGGATGTCTGGTTTTGTCTCTTGTCATCCACCTCCTGAGCTTATCCCAGCAAAGCAGCCCTAAAATTCCTTGTTGGAGTTGGTGGTTTCCAGGTCAGGGGTTTAGGCCTGGAAGCAGCAAACACTGAATTACCCAGTTGTTAAAATCCACTGAATCCTGGGAAGCAGGAAACAGTGGGTGAGCAGGGAATTCCGAGCAGCCAAGCAGTCGGAAAACCCAATTTTGGGAAGCTCAGGGGGACGACAAGACACCCCAAGGCTTGGGAATACCTGAGAACAAGGAGGTCAGCTCCGTGCTCTTTCTCCCTCAAATCCTGAAGGAAACACCTGGATGGAGCTCAGTGCTCTTCCCTCCACCTGCCCCGAGGGATTTTTCCCGGCTTTAAGCCGGGAAGTGAATTCCCTGGCAGGTTTATTGTCCCCTTGGCAATCAATGGCCCAGGCTGGCGCGTCCTTCCTCAGGTGAGTGATGCTGAGCTGGGATAAATGTCCCTTGGAAGAGGAAACAGGGAATGTTGGGAGGGCCAGAGCCTGCAATCACCCCCTCAGATCCCCTCCCCCGCATCCAAGACTTCCCAGCACATCCCACCCCGTCCGGAGGGAAGAAATCAATCAGTGGTGGCCCAGGAGGAGTTGGGATCTCTCGGATGTCCCCACGATGCTCATCCATGGGATTTAGTGGGATTCCCAGCAAACCAAGTGCCTGAGGGCTTGGAAACATCTCTGGTGCCTTTTTCCTTACGGAACAGCCCCGGGGAACAGTGTTTTCCCACATGTTTGTCAAATGCTGCCTCAAAAACTGTGGCTTGATCGGGATGAGGCAACTCCTGGAGTGCCAAGGCCGGCCCTGCCCACACGGAGCCGGCAGCAATCCCTGGGATGGAGAGAGGACAGGGATTCAGGATGGGGATTTTAGTGTCAATAGGATCTTCTGTCTTAAGTGGCACAGCTTTCCCAGAGGAGCTGCGGATGCCCCATCCCTGGAAGTGTTCAAATCCAGGTTGGAGCAACCTGGGCTAGTGGAAGGTGTCCCTACCCATGGAACTGGTTGGGCTTTAAGGTCCCTTCCCACCCCAACCATTCCAGGATTCCATGTTAAAAATCATTGGCTGCTGCCCAGTGAGGCAGAAATGGGGTTTATAATTATAAAATTAAAATCAAGGAGTCCTGGAATTGCTTCCAGGCCCGTGGAAACAGCTGTTTGTATGGATTTCTCCCCCAAAACCCACATCTCTGCTCCTTCCCTGTCCCCAGTCACTCCCAAGAGAGTTCACAATCAGGCCTTTCCCTGCGTGGGACGGAGGGAATTCTGAGCTTGGGGAAATCCCTCTTTATCCAGAGACATTCCTGGCAAGAAGGAAGACAAAAGGGTGGAAACTTGGGCTGTTTGGAAATTTGTTTCAAAAGCAAATTCCCAACTCTTCTGTCCTGCTGTTGGAGCTTAAAGCCTGTAAATAGAGACTATGGCACCACTGGAAGACTTAAGGAAAAAAAAACCATCAAGTAAAGCACTAATTTGTTGGTTTAAACGTTGCTGCCACAGCTTTAATCACTGTATTTTGCCAGCCAGTTTGTAGAGTTGCATTTGTAGCAGGTTATTCTTGATTCCTGGTTTTTATTTGTGGGGAACAAACGTGGTTTCCCTCTTTTCTTCCTGATTTATATTTATATTTTGCTGAATTTTGAGGGGTTGAGTCTCTGGACTCCCCTTTTTTTTTTGTTTGGTTTTGTTTTGTTTGGCTTATTTAGACTTTGTTTTATGCTGGAGGTAAATGTGCCCATATGAATAAAATATATAAATACTGCTTTGTATCCAAGGATGGCTCCTGGTGCTTTCCTGCCTTCCTAGGGAATAGTAGTGGGATGGTGGAAGTTTCTGGATGTGCCCAAACAGGGTCCAGTCAGGGTTGTTGGGGATAAAAAGGAGAAATTAGGAAGGGAAAAGAAAGTAGGAAGAAGGAGAAAAATGAAGAAGGGAAAAAAGAGAAAAGCAGAAAAGGAGAAAGGAAAAACAAAAGAAGGGGAGGGGAAAGAAAGAAAGGGGGTGGGGAAAGGGAAGGAAAGGAACAAAATAAGAAGGAATGAAAATCTGCCTCTGACCTGTTATTTCTTGCAGGTCAAAGGGCAGGGCCAGATCCAGAGGGATCCAAGAGTCCACAGAAAGAAATCTTCCTTTCTAAATAGGAGACTGGGGCTTGAATTTGTGTTTTGGAACTGGAATCATTTGAAAGCTGGGCTAAAATTCCAACCTGCCCTTAAAAATCCATAAATCAACTCCCTGTTTATAAACCAGGCAATTAACTCAGGAATTCATAAAGGGCACATCCAGCTCTGTGCTCGCACTGCTGAGCCATTAAACTCCTGGATCAGGATGAGAGCAGGCACAGCATTCCCAAAAAAGGGTGAGGGGATGCCATGGCAAGGAAGAACGAGGGATTAAAAACAGCTTTAGGATTTATTTTGCACAGACTGGCTGTACCAGGACACAAGGTGGCACTGGAACTCTTCTGGCCACACACAGCATGGAAATCTGGGATAACACTGGGCATATCCCAGGGCACCTGGACCTTGTGCCAATATGGACAAAAGGAGGAGCAAGGTAGGACCTTCTGGCTTTGCACAAATCCTTGACAGGGGGCTGGAGCCAGGTGGGATCAGCCTCTTCTCCCAGGGAACAAGTGTCAGGATGAGAGGAAACAGCCTCAAGCTGCACCAGGGGAGCTTTAAGTTGGATATTAGGGGGAAATTCCTACACAGGAGGGGTTGCCAAGCATTGGAACGGGCTCCAATGGTGGAGTGACCATTCCTGGAGGGATTTAACATCCCCGTGGATGTGGCACTCGGGGACATGGGCTCGTGGTGGGGGAATGATTGGACTCTATGGCCCTAGAGGGCTTTTCCAACCTAAACAATCCCATTATTCCATCCAAGCTGTTTGGAAAATCCAGATAAACAGAAACCTACAAGACAAACCAGGAGTCCCGAGGCAGGTGTGTCACAGAGCCAGTTTTATTCAGGTGTCACACACCAACCGCACCTGGTACAGGACGGATTGTTGGCTTTTTTTTTGCAGAAATACAAAAGAAATATAAAAAAAAGCTTCCCCGAATCCCGCGTCCGGGGGGTTCACACATAGATCCCGACCCAGAGCAGCAGGAACAGGACTCCGAAGCCCATGAAGAGCGAGGCCACCAACGAGATCAGCAGCTCCTTGTAGATGTCGCGGGTGTATTTGGTGGATGTCACCTCGTAGCTGCAAGACCGAGATTAAGGTGATAATCGCAGGCAGAGGGAGGGGAGCCCGGGAGGGGAGGGAGATAATCCGGGATCGGGAGAAGGTGAGGGGACCCCCCCGCCCGCTCCCCCGGGGGGATACACGAAGAACCAGGCGGTGAAGAACATGCCGATGGCCAGCAGCACCACGGTGAGGTGCGGGAACACGGCCGGGTTCACCGGGCTGGTGTATCTGCTCATCGCCTCCAGCTCCTGCGGGGGACACAGCGGCGGCTCAGCGGGGCGGGCATCGGGACCGGGACCGGGATCGGGATCGGGATCGGGACCGACCCCGGCCCCCGCCGCGGCACTTTCCCCCCTCACCCCCGCGCCCTCACCATGTCGCCGGGTCCCGCCGCGACACGTCGGCCACCGCCACCACCGTCACCGTCACGGCCGGAACGGGCGGGGACGGCGCCGAACGCTCCTCCACATTGGCCGGCGGCCGCTCCCGGCGGGCACCGCGGCGCAGCGCGGGAGCTCGGCGGGTAATGGCGGCTGCCGGTGGAGCCTGAAGGGGGGGGAATGGGGTCGCAGTGCGGGTCGTGAGGGGAATGAGGGGGTTTCGAGGGGTTAGGGGCGGCAGGGGGAGATGAGGAGAGCCCGGAGAGAGGGTTAATGGCGCCTCAGAAAGACTGAGGGGGGAAGAGGCGGCTGGGGATGGAACAGGATAGGGGGAACCGGCGGGTCTGAGGGGGGGGGGATAAGGGCAGCTGGAGAGGCTGAGGAGGGTCTGGAAGGGGGGTAATGGAGGCTTTGGGGTGGGGGGGGGGATGAGGAGGGAAGAGGGTTAATGGGAGGCCTGGGGAGGCGGGAAACAGGGAGGTGGGAATGGGGAGGTGGTGCGGTTATAATGGTGGACGCAGAAAAAATTTTAGGGAGCGGGTTTGGGCTGGGAGAGGTTGCGGGAGGAAAGGGAGTAATGATGGGCTGGGATGGGGGTGCTGACGGTGAGGTGTGGGGGATGAGGGGGGAATTGGGTGACGGCACCGCGGGGCGATGGTTGGCAGGGGAGGCAGCCGCCCCCTCTTGGCCCCCCTTCCTTGGGTGGCCCGACATTCCCCGCTCCCAGCACCCCCTTTCCCGCTCCGCAGGATGGGAATCCAGGGCCTGGCCAAGCTCATCGCCGACGTGGCCCCCGGGGCCATCCGGGAGAACGACATCAAGTCGTACTTCGGGCGGAAGGTGGCCATCGACGCCTCCATGAGCATCTACCAGTTCCTGATCGCCGTGCGCCAGGGCGCCGACGTGCTCCACAACGACGAGGGCGACACCACCAGCCACCTCATGGGCATGTTCTACCGCACCATCCGCATGGTGGAGAACGGCATCAAGCCCGTGTACGTGTTCGACGGGAAGCCCCCGCAGCTGAAATCCGGGGAGCTGGCGAAGCGCACGGAGCGCCGGGCCGAGGCGGAGAAGCACCTGCAGGAGGCGTGGGAGGCCGGCGAGGAGGAGAACGTCGAGAAGTACAGCAAGAGACTCGTCAAGGTGACCCCGCAGCACACCCAGGAGTGCAAGAAGCTGCTGGAGCTGATGGGCATTCCCTACGTGGAGGCGCCCGGGGAGGCGGAAGCGAGCTGCGCCGCGCTGGTGAAGGCCGGGAAGGTGTACGCGGCGGCCACGGAGGACATGGATTGCCTGACCTTCGGCAGCCCCGTGCTCATGCGGCACCTCACGGCCAGCGAGAACAAGAAGCTGCCCATCCAGGAGTTCCACCTGAACCGCATCCTGCAGGACCTGCAGCTCACCTGGGAGCAGTTTGTGGACCTGTGCATCCTGCTGGGCTGCGACTACTGCGCCAGCATCCGCGGCATCGGGCCCAAGCGCGCCGTGGAGCTCATCCGGGAGCACAAGTCCATCGAGAGGATCGTGCGGCAGCTCGACACCAAGAAGTACCCGCTGCCCGAGAACTGGCCGCACAGGGAGGCCCAGAAGCTCTTCCTGGAGCCCGACGTGGTGGACCCCGAGGCCGTGGAGCTGAAGTGGGGCGAGCCGGACGAGGAGCGGCTCGTGCAGTTCATGTGCGGGGAGAAGCAGTTCAGCGAGGAGCGGATCCGCAACGGCGCCAGGAGGCTGAGCAAGAGCCGCCAGGGCAGCACCCAGGGCCGCCTGGACGACTTCTTCAAGGTCACCGGGTCCATCAGCTCGGCCAAGCGGAAGGAGCCCGAGCCCAAGGGCTCAGCCAGGAAGAAAGCCAAGCCCGGCGCGAAGCCCAGCGCCGCAAAGGCTAAAAACGGGAAGTGAGGGGGTCGGGTGCCCACAAACCGCCGGGGCTGGGGGGGTCTCTGGGGGGGCTCAGCGAGGGATTGTAGGCTAAAGACAAACAGTCAGTGCTGGGAAGGAATGGGTGAGGCTGGGAGAGGGGAGAGGTGGAGCAGCTTCTGGGCATAAACACTCCCAAAGGTAAGAATTCCAGCTGCAGAGCAAACCGGGGACAAATTAGATGAGCCCAGTCCCTGCCAGCCCAAAAGAGGTAAGATGAGAGTGGAAGGCAAGCTGGAATTGGGAAGGAGGCCTCAAATAATGATGTAAAATTTTCTGTTTAATGGGAGTTTATTTAGGTTTTTCTTTCCATTCTTGTATTCAGTTTCTTTATTTAAAATCCAGTTGTGATCCCCATCCCAGCCAAGTCCTGGCCTGCTCTTAGTACACAATCCGAGAAAAGCTGGGCCCAGGCTACAGCTCCCCCAGGGTGAATGTTGCTTAAAAATGCTTAAAAATAAAAATATCCAGGAGCCTGGAAAAGCAGCCTCTTCACTCCCTGCATTCCAGAGGCGTCATTCTGTTTTGTACACACTGGGCTGGAAATTAGAAGTTAAAGCCTCTTTATTTCTTATTTAATTCTGTATTTTCTGTAGTTTTGTTGCTTGTTGGAGCCACGTGCAGGGGTTTGTTTCTAGAATAAAGTGTGAGAACAAAGACTCTGTTTCTCTTTTTCCAGAGAGATGGCTTAAACCACGGGTTTTAAATGAAAAAATCCCTGTTTTAGATGGAATTCCACAGCAGCAACAAACCAAGCACAGGCAGGAGCACAGAAAGTTCCAGCTTTAAGCTTTGTAGGTACTTTGTGGACATCAAAATTCCATGGGTTTGCTCTCTGCCAATTTGGAAAATAAGCTGGGCTTGTTTTGCAGGGAAATTAAGACTTATTTCATATTCCTTACCCATTAACATTGCTAAAACTGGGATTTTGTTTCCTTGCTGTGGATTCTCTTAAATGTTTCAATCCATAATTGGTCCTAACAGGAATTTTTTAATTAATTATTCCTCCTTCATCTCCATATATCTTCATGGTGAGTATGTGGGAAGATACAGAAATGGTTTTATGGTCGGGGGGATGAAAGAAGATTAAAAAGTAATAATATTTGCAGATAACATCCCTAAATTGTTTGTTTTCCATATATCACAGTTTCTAGGAATTACCTTCCAGCTTTGCAAGTTGTCAGCTCCTTGTTGGGATAAAACCTTGGAGAAGAGCTCCTTAAAAGCTGCTTTTCCAGCAACCTCTCCCTGCCTTGTGCTCCGTGGTATTTCACTCCGTTTTTTCCTCCATTTCCCGTTCCAAACAAAGATTCCCACTGTTTGTGACACTGATATTAATTAATTCCAATGTTATTAACGATTAATTATTAATTAATTCCAGTAGCACTGTTTATACCAGGAGCAAGTGGTGTGGGAAGCCAGGGATCCAAGAGGGCACGGCTATGGGGAGGAAAGGAACCCTATCCCAGGAAAACCAGACCAGTGGGAGCGCTCAGCGTCTGGGGAAGATCCCAATTTATTTAGCACAGAGAAACCCCTGAAGTGTCTGAGCTGCTGCCACCACCTTCATCCCGATCCTCGACAGACACTTCCAGAGAGCTCCCTGGAGCAGGGGATGCTCCCCCTTCCCTTCCCGCCGCAGGATCTCGTCCA
>JAWWLV010000179.1:8778254-8789762 GCA_035041135.1 Platyrinchus mystaceus
CCGCGGCCCCGCCCCGCCCGCTCTGCCCGCCCAATCCGGCCCGGCCCCTCCGCGCGGCCCCGCCCCCCGCTCCCCCCGCGCGGCTCCCGCCGCCGCCGCAGCCCCGGGAAAAACACTCCCACTGGAGGGGTCCTGGATTTTCCTTTGGCATTCCCTGGACTGGCACAGCTCCAACTGATGCCATCAAACTCTCCATCTCCCAAATCCAGGTTCTCCTTTGCCATGGAGTTTTTGCCTGTCCCACAGTCCAGAGGGACCTCTGGCAGCTGCACTGCCCAAGAGCTGCTGTGGGACTGCTGGGGAATGCACCACTGGAAGCAAGACAGAAATAAATTAATTCAGAGCACTACCTCGAAAGACTGGGGGAAACACCATAACATACCATTGCCTCCCTTTCTAAAGGGAACCGTGTGAGCTCCGTGTGAGCCGGGAGGCTCCGGGCCGTGGGAAAAGCACACGGAGGGATGGAGGGAGCACAATGCTCCTCTCCTCACTCCATCCCCATGGATCCTGCTGCCCCCCCAGCCCACCTGGAGCCAGAACCACCTCCGGAGGGGGAATGGAATGCTGGGCACGGATGCTCAGCTGGAAGGTGACACGTCCCCAGCAGCACCCAAATCCCTGCAGCTCCGTGGCTGTTGCCACCCAGCTCAGCAGATCCCCCTCTTCAGCATCCCTGGACATTGTCCAGCAGCACCTGCCATAAAAATGCACCCTCTCCAGATAAAACTGCCCCCCCTCTCCTGAAATTTTGCCTTTGGGAAGGCAGCAACACAGGGAACAGCAAACATCATCTTTGGGATGTGCCTGAGGAGGATTTCCCGACTTCCCTTGAGAAACCAACACAGAAAACAGCCCAGAAACTTGTGCAAGTATTTAAAACGAACACTCAAACCAGGCTCAGGCCAAGGGCAAAAAGCAGCTTCAGCATTCCACAGAGGAACAAGAGAGCAGCTCAGGAAATATAAAAATGTCCCAAACACATCCCAAAATTACAGATCCAGAGACAGGGATCAGCTTCAGCGCCTCAGCATTTGGTTTTCCATTTATAAATACCAATTTTTATTGTTTTAAGCAAATACAGTTAATTGCACACGTACCTGGTTGTCAGGGGAGGAGTCCAGCACCAACATTATAGAGTTTAATTTGGAAAGGGGGGAAAAAAAGCTAAAAATTGCCAAACCTATAAACCAGGAAGTTTTTACACTCGAGTTTGCTGTACGTTTCCCTTCCAATGTTATTTTCGGGAAGTAACAAAACCATCACACGTGTGAGGGACTAAAAAGGTGATTCAAGGAATGTTTTACTCTCACACTTCCTCACTTTCCCCCACACAACCACCACAGCACAGAACAGATGCTCAAAAATCAGCGTCCAGTAGCTGCCATTGGAATTTTAAGGGGTATCAAGGAAGCCTTGATAAATATTTGGGTCATTTCTCAAGACGGGTTTTCCTTCTCCATCTGTCAGTGTCCAGCACAATTCCCTGTTCCTGCTTGGTCACCAGGAGCTGCCAGAGGAAATGTCAGTCATTGGCTTCACCTCCTCGGCGTCGCCTCATTAGTCCAGAGGTTAATTAATTGGAAGATAATAAATCTGCTTAGTGGTAGAAGAAGATCACAGCGAAGCATCAGCTCTGCCACAGGATATTCCTGCTCCTGGAACCTGACCCCTGATCAGTAACTACTCTCCAAATTCAGTTATTCCAGCTAAACCACAGCAGCACAATTTGGAGGGACAGAAGTTTTCAGCCTCGTGAGAATGAGGGGAGGAACTTCTCTGGGAGGAAATCCTGAAGTTTAAAATCTTATTCCTCACTTCTCTGACTAATAAACCTCTTAAAATCCAGGCTGGATTGAGCAGGAAAGCTCCTTGGTCCCACTTGGAAATTGTTCTCCCCTAAATATCTACAAAAGGCATTATCAGTTATTTCAACTGATTCAATAAATCATTAAGGAAAAGAGGAAACAATTAATCTGGAAAAATATTTGGCTGAAGTTTTCCTCAGGAAGGACTTGGGAGCTCAGCAGCAAGGCTGTCAGACAGGCAGAGTGTGTGATATAAAATATATATGTGCATATATAAATATATTTATATCACAAAGTATTTTTCTCACAACTACCATATATATATATATGACCACAAATATTTCTCTGTCACAAACTCTACCTATAAACTCCCCCACACGCACCTGTTTTCAGGAATGTGGCATTTTTAGGGGTCCTCAAATCAAACACATGCAGTGCTGTACGAGGGAAAACAAACCACGAGTTTATCCCGTTAAATCCAAGATGTTTTCCTGGATGTGCTGCTGGGTGTGCTCTCCTGTAAGCTCTTCTGGCTTATCCATGAAGTGCACTCGGAATTGTCAGGATCATGAAACCCCTTTGGCATTTTACTGTCTCTGCAGTATCCACCGGGATGAGTTTCTCCAGAATTATTCCTTACAGTCCGAGCGCATCTCCTCGAGTTCCCTCTCGCTTTCTGCATCCTGGAAATGCAAGAAGGGAACAGATAAATGCACAGCTCAATTGAAAGAACTAAAAAAGACAATTTCCCTTCTTTCTCCAACCCTAACCCAGGTTTTAAGCGTATCAGAGAATCACAGAATCCTGGAATGGTTTGGGTGGGAAGGGACCTCAAAGTCCACCCAGTGCCACCCCCTGCCACGGGCAGGGACACCTTCCACTAGCCCAGGTTGCTCCAAGCCCTGTCCAACCTGGCCTTGGACACTTCCAGGGATGGGGCAGCCACAGCTTTTCTGGGTAACCTGTATCAGGGCCTCCCCACCCTAACAGGGAGGGATTTCTTCCCAATATCCCATCTAACCCTGCCCTTGGCCAGTTTGAAGCCATTACCCCATGTCCTGCCACTGCAGGCCCTTGTCCAAAGTCCCTCTCCATCTTTCCTGTGGGCTCCCTTCAGGCACTGGAAGGCCACCATCAGGTCACCCTGAAACTTCTCCAGGCTGAACAATCCCAACTCTCCCAACCTTTCCTCCCAGCAGAGCTGCTCCATCCCCCTGACCATCGTGGTGTCTCTCCTCTGGACTCGCTCCAACCCAGGTCCTTCCTGTGCCGGATCCCAGAGCTGGATGAAGCGATCCAGGCAGGATCTCAGTGGAGCAGAGGGGCAGAATCTGTTTTCTCTCTGTAACCAAGTTCTCCCTGCTCACCCCAGAGTCCCTGCTGATCCTGTTACCTCTTTTGTGTTCCCTGGCAGCTCGGAGGCGAGGCTCACCCAGAGCGCAGCAGCAGAGCTGTTCCCCAGGTCCCTGTAGCACTGGGAAGGGAAAAGGACAACAGGAAAAGGGTTAAACAGGGAAAAACAGGCAGCAAACCTAACTGGGCCACTGCTAGAAAGACCTATTTCTGCCTCTTAGCCACTAGCACTGACATTCCCTGCAGTATCCTTCATTCACAGAGCCTTAGAATCACAGCAGATGGAATATTAAATACATTTAACTTCCTTTATGGTCTTGTTTGTTTGTTTTGTGGGCAAGGAGGTTGGGTTTTGGTCGGAGATTTTAAGGTGTTCCCGTGGTTTTCATCATTTCCAAAGCTCTATTTTGATTTCCACTTACTATTTCCTCACTCTGGTTTCACCACAAAACCTCTCTACTGGGAGCACATTGTTCTCCAGGCTGTTAAAAATGAGGCTCAGCTGCAAGAACTGTAATAATAAATAATATTTAAGGGAGTCTCAGAACTGTCAGACTAGATGCAAACAAGATGGGAGTCCTGGACATCCTCAAAGGCTTTGAAATTGCTGAATATCAGTAAAAATGTCTATAGAACACAACGAATTTTTAGTTTGAAGCTTGACCCATCAGAGCAGCATCTCCTTCCAAATAATTAGATCCTAAATGCCCCCTTCAAATGTTGTGGTGAAGGATGTGACCCAAAGTGACAGAGCCTCGGATTAGGGAAAAAAAAATACCCTAAACCAATTGTTCCTATTCACCTCTAAGGTAATCTGTACACTTGCAGAGTGTTTTCTGGAGCTCAGTCACACCTGCCAGGCACCACGAGCCCAATAAAAACCCATCAGCCCAGGTAGATGACACACAGGGAACCCCAAATTTTAATATCAACGTTGAAATTCTGTTCAGGTTAAGACTTCCATGGATTTACTGCTGCAACTAAAAACAAATATTGTCATCTTACAAAATCTGGCTCCTGCATGGAGTATTTTCCACCTGCTCAGCACTTTACAGCCCAAGATGATTTTTAATATAAATATTTCTTACCCTAGGATCTAAAAAAGCAAGAAGTGAGTGGTTACCTTGGCAATGTAAACTCTTCCTGCTTTGGAAAATCCTGGGCTCAGCTCCTCGACCTGCAGGAGCAGAGGGAGGGTGTGACAGGGACGAGCAGACATTAGGATATGCAAGGACACAGTTCATTCTTACACCAGGCTTATTGTAGATGAAAATTGAGGGAGGAAAGGAGAATGGGAGGAAGGGAGGACTCCTAATAAGTGCATAAAGCACTGTGTCCCTGAAGCCTTCAAGTAGTTGTTTTGAAATGTTTGAAATGAAGAAGTCAGCCAGGCTTTTAATAAAATAATCCGAGAGAAACTAAAGTGACAGGATGGATCTCCACAAGCGATCCCAGGGATGAGCTCAGGCAGCTCTGGGACTCTGGAAGCACAGCCCAGACGTGACTAGTACCGAGCAATGAATCCCTGCACAGCTTTTCCAAGGAAAACCAAACCCCTTAAAGCCAGTTCTGAACACTTTGGCTCACAATTCTGATGTCCTCAACATCCCAGTCTTTTCTCCGGCTATTCCGGAAAGGAGGCCCCACAATCTTCCCTTTCACCAGCTTTCCTTCCACAGGTTCCAGGAGATGGAGAAGCATCACGGAGCACCCGTGGAGGGCTGAGCTTAAGCAGGACACAAACACCCCCTTTCCACAGCTGTGACCTGTGGAGCTCAGCGATCCATCCCCTTTCCTGGCAGATCCCCCTTACCCGTAGGAAGTTCTGGAGCGCGTCCTGCACCGTGGCCGTCGGAGGAGCCTCAAACAGTGCTGACACCGTCTTCTTCTCCAGCCATCCCAGGTGGGCAACCTGCAGAGACAGGAAGGGCAAACCTGTCCCACCCACTGGAGAGCCAGCCAGGACCTGCCCCAGCCTCTCGGAGCTGCTCGTGCTCCTGGGAGGGAGCCAGAGACCTCGGCAGGTTCTGAACGGGTATCCCAGTCCTTACACCTGGTTTGCATCCACCTCTCTCTCATTCAAACAGGGAATTCAGTTCCAAGGAGGAATCAGACAGCAATAAGCAGTAATACAAGTATGTTACCTGGTAACACCACCTGCCCATGAGATAGTACAGCTGGGGGTCCTCTGGCTTCAGCAAAATGGCTTTGTCGATGTGTTCCTGTGGGAAACCAGCACCAACACACGTCACACCTTTGTTAAAGGCAAGTAAACATCCACCAGAGCAGGTGGAGAAAGAGGGAAGGAAGGAATCCACAATTTAAGTGTTGTGATCAGTACAATTACAGCTACAGATCCCCGATTTTCTTAAGAGTGGCATCAGTGAGCACAGAAAAGCAGCACTTCACCAGGCTCAGGGACAGGAATTACTGCACACACACCAAAAGAAAGCTGCCCTTCAGTTTATTCCACCTCCAGAGCTTTGCCATAACCACCTTACTGAGCTGATGGGACAATAATTACCTGTGGCCTGTTCCAGGTACATCCCCTTCCCCTGCAACATCCCCAAGGGAAGTAAAGGAATGTGAGGCAAATCAAATCCTCTCGGAGTATTTGCTTTGCCTCTCTGGGAAGGGTGCAGGTTGCTCACAGGCAGAGAGACAAGCTGGTGCTGTATCTTGTCACCACATGATAATTTCATGTTCCAATCTCTCAGTCCCATAATTTACATAAATTTTATTTGCAAGACTTCTTTTTTTCCCCCTGAGATGATGGTGTGTAAAACTGCAGAGCCAGCCCACTCACTCTCAACAGACATTGCTGGAATCACCTTCCTCAGCCCAAAACACCCGCTCATGGCATCTCTGAGATCTACCACTTCCCCAGACAAGACCTGGAGCCAATTTTCCCAAGTTCCTACTACAGAAGTAAGTGTTGTTTGATACTTACACAGACCCAGGACGTCCTTTCCACTCACCTTAAAAACACATCCGGCCTGGATGCGCTTGGGAATGCTCTCGTGTTCCGACAGCTGCCCACAAAGGATGGCAAACCTGCACAGGGAGACACCTGTGTGAGCCAGCCAGGATTAAATCCACATTTAATCCACATTTACCTGCTGTCCATGTCTTCAGAAGGAAGATATATAAGTGTTCAAAGCCAGGTTGGACAGGGCTTGGAGCAAGTGGGATAGTGGAAGGTGTCCCTGCCCACGGAAGGAGGTGGGACTGGATGAGCTTTAGGGTCCCTTCCAACTCAAACCATCCTAGGATTCTATGAAGTGCATTAAAGCTCCACACCTGTCTGGGAAACACAAGGAATACTGGAAACCTGTAAAAACTGCAGTAAAAATTCAGTGCCTAAGAGGGTTTTAGCCTGAAGGACGAGGCAAATCAGCAGGAGGGGTGTGAGGTGACACACAAACTCGCTGCACTGATGGCTAAAAACCAGGAGCAGCACACTTCCACAGCTGGAATTTCTTCCCTAAGCAAGGAAAGTGTGAGAGGACACAGCAGTGAAGAGTGAAGCTATTGCAGCAAGAGCCAGACTACGAGCAGCTCTAATTCACTACAGGCAGCAGCAACCTCCACATGCAGCGGCCTGGCTGCAGCACACAGGGCTCTACTTCCAGGGAAACATTGGCAAAACCTACCTATATCCTGCAGCTGGGGAAACAGAACAACACATTTTCAGTGCTCAAAGTGCAAAGCCATCTAGTTTTGCCCAGTAAGACACTGTGAGTTGTGAGCCTGGGAAGCAGGGCCCCAGCAAACTCAGTTATTGCAGGTTAATTCCCTGTGGATTTGCACCCTCCCATCTCACCTCCCCACACCAGGGGTTCAAGCCCTCCCTCCCTGAATCACTTCCCAAGAAACAATCACTCCCAGAGCTCTCAAGGGCACACACAGACTGAAGTTAGGTGTCTCTCATCCCACCAGGGAGGGAGCTCTGGGAATGGAGGACACTTCCATCCCTTCTCTGAGTTTGGCTCAAAAAACATTAGGTGGAACAGATGAATATTTACAGTTTTGCCTTAAATCTCTCATTCCTTTACTTCGTTAATTTTCTTGTGGGAAAGCTCTGGTTCAGTTCTAAAATCCTTATTTTTCATGGTAATGGCAAAGATTACCAGATCAATGTGTTATTGGATAAAAATCCTTTCCCCCTAGCTGGAAAAGCTCACAGCTGCACTGCCCCACTCTGATGGAATAAGTGTTTTCAGGATCTTCTCCAGTTTGTTTCTCAACAAAACATCAGCCTGGACTAAACATCCCCAACCATAGCACAACTGGGGTTGAGAAATACAAGACAATAAAAGGCTTATTTTCTACAATCACAAGATCAAGCACTCCTGAACAATAAATCCCACAGTTGTCTCACATCTATAAGAAATATAAATTCCAGGTTGGTTTTTTTTTTAACAGCCTGGTGAAATGTTGGTGAAAAAGTCATAAAAGCAGAAGTAAACAGGAAATTTCAGTTGTGAAATAAGCTAAAAAATATATATGGGACGAGATGCCTGAACTGGTTTTTCACTGTATTCCTGGGAAAGATGATTCTTCCCAAACACCTTTGCTGGTTCCAGGTCCACGGGACCACTGGAGGTTTTCACACCCACAACTCTGCATTCCTGGGATTTTAGGCTCTGATTTCTGCTGTTCTCTCCTCTGCTGATCAACAAAGAGGTTGGGGGAAAAAAAAGCTTTGGCTTTTCCAAGGGGAGACAAGATGGAAGGCAAAAGTGAGGAAGGCAGATGTGCTGCTCCTTTCCTTACAGCCCACAGACATCCACATGGGAGAGCTCCCGTGTTCTGGATGTTCAATTCCTTCCTGAATTAACCTTCCAGGGCACACAGGACAGGGGGGTTGCCACCAGACAGCTCTAATTCCATGCTGTTCTTCCTCCTCTGCATACTGAAATATCTCCTAACTATTCCTACAGTTGCTGCTGCCCCATATTGTCAGTGAATTCCCTGTTTAATCTGCCTATGGAGCAGAAAACAGTCGGCTCATAAATCCAGAATCCGGCTCAACATTGGCCAGATCTGGGCAGTGACCCAGCAGGAGTTAAATCCTGAAGCACTGCCAGTTGTTAAATGAGAGCTGTCTCCCAGGCACATCCAAAATCCAGGATCTGCCCACGGACAGCCAGCTGGACCCACGGAACTGAGCAGGGTTGGTGATCAAGTGTGCAAGATGTTCTGCCAGACTGACAGAGTCTCTAGAAGAAAAGGGCACATTTTGGAGGCTCATCCAACCCAATCCCACTTCTCCATAACACACAGAGTATCTCCAGGAGGGCCAAAGCTTATTATTCCTTCTGCAACAGTCACTGTAAAATATTCCACTCAAACTAAAAGTAACACCTGCACAATTTTCCCCAGATCTCTCTGAAACCCCTCTGGTTGCACTTCCAGTATTTCTTTCATCGACTGGAGTGGAAGGCAAGGCAAACCTAGAGCTCACTCTCCTTTCCTGATCCCTAAAGATGCTACTAGACTGGAAATTCTGAAGGGCCACAGTTGTTTCTCACTTCATTTGTGAGGTGTCACATATTTGCATCTAAGCAGCAAAGCCCAGAGGTTTGCACAGTCATATTTCTATCATATTTCTTTGTATTTTGTATCTCTTCCATCCCTCCCTCCCTAAAAGCAAGAACAGGCTTAGGAACTTGCTCTGTCCTACTCGTGGGCTGGAATCAGCTAAGGGAGAAATCAGTTTAGCTGGACATAAATGCTGCCTGCTCAGAGATCTTCTACAGTTAAAGCAGGGGGTGATTTTGATGCCTAAATCCCAAGTAAGAATCGGGTCCTTGTAAATCAGGAGTGCAGATCACTCACTCCAATATCCCTCAGCCTTGGATCCACAAATAAATCTACTCCAAAGGTACTAAGAGCATTTAATACCCAGCACAGCTCCCACACTTCTGTTCCTAAATGAGCCCCCAAAATGAGCTGCAGCCAGTGATGCTCCCTCCTCACTGATTCCCCAGCAGGAATCCTTCCCTTTCCCAAAGTTATTTCCTTTGCTTGCTGCTTTAAAATATCAGTAATTACTGCAACCACCAGGAAAAGAACTGGGAATATTTCCATTAAAATGGCCATATAGGATGTAGTGGGAAAGAGAAGGATGATGTTTGGGATGCTGCATATGGAAATAAGAATGCAAAGGACCATCCCATCAGCATCACACAAATCCATCCTGCTCCCACAGATTGTGTCCTGCACTGGACTCCCCTCACTTTTGTCTGGAAAAATATATGGAAGAGGGAGAATAATATGGGAAAGACAACGTGGGCAGTGAGAGATAATCAATTATTCCCTATGACAAGAGATAATAAGGGATTAGGGTTTTCACAAAAGGAATCAGGCACTAGAGAGAGGAATATGACAGAATAAAACTGTAATTTAAAGCAAGTGTGAACAATATTCTCCATAAACCAAGAGCTGGGGTGCCAAATCCACCCCCAGAAACCTTTAAAGCCTCCACTGTTTTTTTCTCCTCAGGATAAATTCAATTAGCATAAAAAAAGGCTGCAATTAAACCAGCTTGTGACCACCTCAGAGCCGGGAAGAGAGTAATTTCCTGTTCCATTTGTGGCAGTAAATAATAATTTCTGTGCTGATAAAGGGAATTACATATTCATTCCCAAGAAATCCCACGCCTCCCACAGGCTGCTCTGCTGTTTCCTTTCTCCAGCTGCTCTGAAGAACTAAAAGCAAGATGTAGCTGTGCAGGAGCCTTATCCCTGTCTGGGAAAAGGGTCTGGGAGGCCCAGAACTGTCCCAAAAATCTGAATTACAAAGCAACACTATCAATATGGAACCCCTGAGTAGAACCTTGCTTTGTAAAACACCAACTTTAAGACCTACCCTGGCAACTAAAACCCATTTTTTTCAAGCTGTTAAGCCAGCAGAGCCCGATACCATAATCTGCTGGAGATTTTCCTGCCCCAAAATTCATCCAAATAAGTGTTCAAGATTTTGTTGGGTTGAGGTTTTTTTATTATGACTTTTTTAACTGCAGCTCAGCTCACAACAACCTCCAAGTTCTTTTCCTACATATTTTCATAAGCAAGAAGGAAAAAAATCACATACCACTGGTGGCACTCAGCACTTTGATCCCACTTCTGTAAGGCAAGTTCCAGCTCCTTCTTCCCTGGAAAAACAACATAATCAGAGGTAAGAAATTCTGCTTTCTCTCCTGACTTCTTTCTTTGAGGCTGCTGGAGTACAATTACATATATATATATATATAGGTATAAAAATAATATATTTGTTCATTTTATAACACGTGTGGCTTGAAAATGCCCTGTAAATAATTTCATCCTTTTGCAGCCTCAAAAAGCTGCAAACTAAGCACTTACTGCAGACTAAGAAGACCAGAGAAAACTTCAAATTCCAAGTTTAATGAAATGGCTACACTGATTTCCAGAAAAGAATAATTATATTAGCTATAGTCTTCACGTATTCAGCTACATGCATAATAAACAGGGCAGAAGTCATTTAGATTAGTACCTTTTGTTGCACATCTTAACTGTAATAAAGATGATTTTTGTTCTATTGTGACTCACCTAAAACCTTGTGAATGCATCTGAGGTGGTAAGGAATGAGGGAATGAAATTAAAGTGACTCTTCTGAGCAAAAATATATTTCTTTTTTTATATCTGCACGTGCTGGCAACACAAAAAAATCACGTGTGTGATTTTTTTAAATAAGCCAAGGCTTATTTATTTTTTTGTTGTTGTAAACGGGTTTTTATGGCTTTCAGTAGGTCTTACCCTACTGACACTCTTTCAGCAAGCACAAATTTTAAATTTATAAGTACAAAATCTATAAATTATATTTCTATAAGAGTCTATGCTTATACTTTAAGCATAAAACACTCCAGCACTGCTGCCCACTCACCTAAAAAAAGCAGATTACAAGGAAGAACAATAACTGCACTCCACTGCTGGCAGGTGGAGGGTTCCTAAAGCTCCAGGGCTTTGCCTCAGCCCAGGATTCCTTACCCTCGGCTGCGTAGGATTGCTTCTCCTCCTCGTCCTCCGTGAGCTCCCACATGTCGCTGTGAGCCCGGGCCAGGCGCCACAGGAATTCCCTCTGCCCTGCATACTGCACAAGAACAGGAATGTTGGGGATCAAGGCAATTACAAACTAACACAGAAGGGTATCAAGGGGCTGGAGTGAGTCAGAGAAGGGAATGGAGCTGGGGAAGGGGCTGGAGCAGCAGGAGGGGCTGAGGGAGCTGAAGAAAAGGAGGCTCAGGTGGGACCTTCTGGCTCTGCAACTCCCTGACAGGAGGGGGGAGCTGGGGGGGTCGGGCTCTGCTCCCAGGGAACAAGGG
>JAWWLV010000179.1:8794636-8839481 GCA_035041135.1 Platyrinchus mystaceus
TAGTGGAAGGTGTCCCTGCCCATGGCAGGGGTGGCACTGGATGGGCTTTAAGGTCCCTTCCCACCCAAACCATTCCACGACCGTGGGATTCTATGGATGCTGTGCTGGGGGGTGAGTGAGCAGCAGACAGCAGGGGCAGGGCTGGTACCTGACTTCCCCCACGATCTCCACAGCCAGGTGCTGGAGGCTGTTCCGCAGCTCCTCCACCTCCTTCCTCAGCTCCACGATGTTCCTCACCACGAAGTCCAGGCGCTCCAGCAGCTCCAGCTGCTGCTCCTGCCCCAGCAGAGGGGTGTGTGTGGCTCCAGGCCCCTCCTCCACAGGGACCAGCGCTCCGGGCACGGCTGGGGCTGGAGGAGAGCAGAACAAATTCTTTAGATGCCCATGGGAAAGGATTCCATGTGGGAAATCTGACTGCAGTTCTGTTGGCAGGGGACATGAGGCTTGATCTTGATAGGGCCACCGGCGACGATCAGAGGGATGGAGCATCTCTCCTGTGAAGACAGGCTGGGAGAATTGGGATTGTTCAGCCTGGAGAAGGGAAGGCTCCAGAGAGACCTGACAGTCCCTTCCAGGGCCTAAAGGGCTCCAAGAAAGCTGGAAAGGCACTGGGGACAAGGGATGGAGGGACAGGACAAGGGGGAATGGCCTCCCACTGCCAGAGGGCAGGGATAAATGGGATATTGGGAAGGAATTCCTGGCTGTGAGGGGGGTGAGGCCCTGGCACAGGTTGCCCAGAGAAGCTGTGGCTGCCCCATCCCTGGAAATGTCCAAGGCCAGGTTGGACGGGGCTTGGAGCAACCTGGACTAATGGAAGGTGTCCCTGCCCGTGTCAGGGGGTGGCACTGGATGAGCTTTAAGGTCCCTTCCCACCCAAACCATTCCAGGACTCCACGAGTCTATGATCACCGTGAAAAAAACCCCCACAGTTTCACTTTCTATTCCTGAAGTTTTGCACAGATGTGGCTAAAACCCGCCGAGTTCAGGGTTCTGAACCGGCATCAACATCCCCACCGCACTTCCCCACCACTCCACCCCCATTTCCCCTGTTCCAGCTCCACTGCCACGACCTTTCCCCCTACTCCAACCCCATTCCACCCCCAACACCCCTACCCCATCCCCTCTATCCCAACCCCACCCCAGCCCCGTCCGCTCCGTGCCGGGCCCGCTCCGTGCCCGCTCCGTGCCCGCGCGTACCGCGGCCGTGCGGCGCGGCCGCCTCCCTCCAGCGGCGGCGCAGGGCCCAGAGCAGCCCGAGGCCGAGGCCGGCGCCCGCCCCCAGCCCCAGCGCCAGGGCCAGGGCCAGGCGGGGCCCGGCCCGGGCAGGGCCCGCCACGGCCACGGCCACCGGCACGGCCATGGCGGCTCCGGCCACCGGGCGCGGGCCGCGCGCCTCACCGGGCGCGTCACCGGCCGCCTCACCGCCCGCCGACCAATGGGCGCCAGCGGCGGGGCCGCGCACGGCGCGCGCGGGGCGGGGGGGACACGCCCACAGCGGGCACGTGGAGCCGCACGTGGGCACGGACAGGGACGGGGACGGGGACAGGGAAAGGGACAGGGATAGGGACAGGGATAGGGACAGGGATAGGGACAGGGACCTGCGGTTACACCTGGACACGGCCCTGGACCTGGATGTGCACCTGCAGTTACACCAGGACCTGCATCTGTGCCTGTACCCACAGTTACATCTGGACCTGGACCTGCAGTTACACTGGTATATGCACCTAAAGTCACACCTGTACATGTACATGGACCTGCAGTTACACCTGTACATGTATGTGGACCTGCAGTTACACCTGTATATGTACACGGACCTAAAGTCACACCTGTACATGTACATGGACCTGCAGTTACACCTGTATGTGTACACGGACCTAAAGTCACACCTGTACATGTACATGAGCCTAAAGTTACACCTGTACATGGACCTAAAGTCACACCTGTACGTGGACCAGAATGTGTACCTGCAGTTACACCTGGACCTGTTACATGGACCTAAAGTTACACCTGTACATGGACCTAAGTCACACATGTACATGAGCCTGAAGTTACACCTGTACATGTACATGGACCTAAAGTCACACCTGTACATGTACATGGATCTAAGTCACACCTGTACATGAACCTAAAATTACACGTGTACATGAGCCTAAAGTCACACCTGTGCACGTACATGGACCTAAAGTTCCACCTGTACATGGACCTAAAATTACACCTGTATATGTATATGAACCTAAAGTCACACCTTACCTGCCCGTGAACCTATACTTACCCCTATACATGTACCTAGTTACACCTGTACATGAACCTACAGTTACACTTGTACCTGCACACGGACCTACAGTTACATCTGGGCCTGAACCTGTACATGGACCTACAGTCACACCTGTACCTACAGTTCGAACCACACCTCCACCTGCACCTGCAGATACACCTGTGCCTGTACCAAGTCCTTTCCCAAGGAAATAATTTCTGGAGAGACTCTTTAACACCCTCAGAGCAGCGGAGAACACCTGCAGGCTGGGGGTAAGTGGAGTGAAATCCCACTGGATTGGGTGTTCAACTTCCAGCAGTAAGGGACAAATAGGCCAGAAAACGGGAATTTGGGAATGCCCAATGCAGCCAAGTGGGACAGGGTTATTGTAGTGAGGAAGTTGTGCACAGAGTGGTTCTTGGGATGAGAGAAAAAATTTGAAGTGGAATTAGGCGAAGGAGACAGGAATGGCCAAACAATCATCCCAAGCCTTTAAGGTTGGAATTTCTCCCTTCTACAGGAAACACATCGAACGCAGAGGGAACTTACATTCCTGTGAGGATCCCCCGAGAAGAACTTGTTTATCCCAGGATCATTAAAGCTAGAAATGCCTTTTTCTGGAAGAGCCAAAGGATTCTTTAGGAAAAGGCACCAGTCAGGAATGGGAAAATCAAGCCCTTCGTGAGTTCCCTGCTCCAGAGAGTGTGGGTGACAGCAGAGCCAAAGAACCCTTTTCTTCCCTTTACCTGAATTACTGGGAGTGATTCCGAGCTGGGCTCATCTCCTGTGTGTCTGAGCAGAGCTGGGAGCAGCCAGCTCGGAGCCGGGGCCGGAGCATGATAAGCTGCTCTGGGATGATGGATGGTGCCAAGGAGATCCATCATGCTCCAGCTGCCTCCCAGATTTCAGTATCTCATCTGGAAATTCAATATTAAAATGTCATGTGCAGCTCTGCTCTCATTTCCCTCTTTTTTTCCTTACTTTCTTTTTTTTTTTTCCCCTCCAAGAAAGAGCCATGTAAGAGCCAGAGCAAGAGCTGGGCAGGCTGCCAGAACCCCGGCTAGGTTTCCTTTAATTTCTGGAAGGGTCTGGATTTCATACCCATGTTATTCCCTGCAGCCAACAGGCTGGTAACCACAGAACACACATACCTGGTGGAGATCCAAAGGGCACGTGGACTGTGGGAATCCCGTCCAAATCCAACCAGGTGAAAGGTGCCAGAGCGGTGGTGCAGCTGGTTCATTGGACAATGGGTTTGTGCTGGGACAGGACAGCCATGGGCAAACATTCCCACTGTTCCAGGAGCTGGGGATGATCGAAACAAGCTGATGTTTAACCAGTGAGGTGAGGATTATCAGCAAAATTAGGTTTGTTAATCTGGGGAGCTGCATGGAGAAGGTTCTGCTCAATCTGGAGGCCAGGGAACTCTTATTTACTATTTGTGGAAGTATTATTTGGTTTATGTACGGTTTTCCAAGGGCGGGTGTTGGGGGGGAATTACTCAGCACCTGCAGAGGAAGTGCCTCTGCCTGTCCCAGTCCCAGCAAATGAGCTTCTCCTCAAATTGTGAAGGGATTTAAACCCCTGTGTTCCCTGATAAAAGCTTGACAGCTGGTAGAAAAATGGAGTTTTCCCCAAAAATATTGGAACACGCTGCTTCAGGGGAATGTTTGGTCAGAGGGTGGGGTGGGCACTGGGATGCTCTGCGTGGCCCAGGGCTTCCCACCTGCCTGGCTCCTGCTCCATCATCTCCCAGTCCTCATCTCCCTGCTGTCATTTCCTGGTCCTTTATCTCCCTGCTGTTAATTTCCTGGTTCTTCTTCTCCCTATCCGTCATCTCCCTGTCCATCATCTCCTTGTTCATCGCCTCCCTGCCCATCATCTCCTGTCCCCCATCTCCCTGTCCTCCACCTCCCTGGCTGTCATCTCCTGGACCACCGTTTCCCTGCTCACCATCGCCTGTCCTTTGTCTCTCTATCCATCGCCTCCCGGTCCATCACCTCCCTGTCCCGCTCCTCCTGCTCCATCTCCTTCCAGCCCATCACCTCCTGCCCACCCTCTCCCCGCCCTTCCCTTGCCGAGGGATCCGTCGGAGTCCCCCGGGGGTTCTCCTGCTCCCCATTCCCGGCGGGGCCCCCCTGACCCCTCTGGGATCCCCTTTTTCCCCCCGCGCTGCCCGGGGGCGGTGGCGACGGGGCGGGACCGAGGGCGGCCCCGGAGCGGCGGCGGGAGCGGCGGAGCGGAGATGCCGTACCTGCTCATCAGCACCCAAATCCGCCTGGTGAGTCCCGGCGGGACCCCCGGGGGTGGGGAATTTCGGGGGACGGGCAGGGACCGACCGGGAGGAGCTGCTGCTGGGGGGGTTGTTGGGGGGTGATGCAGGTTTGGGGGACGGTGCCCGGTGTGGGGTGTCCGGCACAAACCGCCCCCGCAGTCCGTGAGAGCCCTCGGTGCCCAAACCCCCGGGGGTCGGGTTGTGGAGAGCCCCCGGTACCCACACCACGGCTCTGCTCCCCCCAAATTTTCCTCTCCCAAAGAGCGACTCACCCGGGAAACTCGAAGCAGGATTCCGCGACTGCCAAAGGGACAGCTCTGCCCGCTTGTTCCCAAACAGCAGTTCCAGGGTGGAAAACCCAGCCAAGGAGTGGACATGGCTGGCAGCAGGGTCTGGCAGGAGTCAGGCAGTGGTTGGGATCGCTGTCAGGCATTGCTGGCTGGGCACAACCTGTTAGTCTCAGATAAAAGCAGAAAGGAAATGTAACTCCCCAGTGCTGGCAGCACACACATCCCACAGGGCAGCTGCTCCCCAGCTCCTGGCAGCCAGCACATCCTGCAGGATTCTCTGGGAGCCCACAGCCCTGTGTTTATCTGGGGTTTCCCTTTCCCAACCCAAAGGGGAGCCATCCGCCCGACAGCCCAAATATGCCAGTGTGGTTTGGGGCAGGAAAGGGGGACGGTGAAAACAGCAAATGAGCAAAGGGAGGGAGTTGGGTGATGGACACTGCTGCTGCTGCTGGAGATGTCCCATTACACATCCCAAAGGAAGCAGCAGTGGATTGGGAATGGGGACGTGTGGGGACGCTGCAGCATCGAAGCGTCTGCCAGCGGTTGACAAGCTGATTGAGTGATTATGGATGAGGTACAGGAAGGGGCACATGTGCTGTTCCCTGCAGGACTGTAGGGAACAGCACACAGCCTGGATCAGTGGAGCTCAGTCTCTCCCCTCTGGAGTCTTTGGAAACTCTGTTCTTTGCCAGGACAAAGCAAACATTTCCAGCCTGGAACTTGCTGGAAACGGCACGTCCTGGCCTTGCAGGGGGGAGTGACTGTGTTTTCCTGGCAGTGGCCAGGGCAGGGGTCACTGAGGTCCCCTCCTGGTCCAGACAGATGGCTCATGGCAGTTCCCTTCCCAGTAAAGCTCTTACTGGAGCTGTGCTGGGAGTGGGAGCAGGAGCTGTACCCCCACACGTGACTCACCGCTCCCCTGCCTCTCCCACAGGAGGCTGGTCCCACCATGGTGGGCGACGAGCACTCAGATCCCATCCTGATGGACTTCCTGGGGGCCAGGAAGAGGAACATGCTGGGGAACAACTTGTAAGTCCTCCTCTTCTTATTTTCTTGAGAAAACATGGAGCATGTTCACTCCTGGCATTTCCTACAGCACCTTCCTGCTGTACAGTTAATCCTGGGACATGTCTTGTCCTGCCTGCCAGTGCTCACCTGAGGAAATACTGCCTGATACCTCACTTAGTTCTTTAGTTTTTCCTTGCTCTGCCCCTGTTTTAGCACCTGACCCACCTTTCCCTCTCTCCTTACCCCTTACACACCAGGATGCTCCTGGCTGTTACCTGACACATGCCCCAGCTGGAATAAGACACGCGTGGCTCCATCTGCCAACATCCCACCCCTCATCCTGAACTCAGATCTCCTCAGTCTGATCATCTGCACTCCTGAGACACTCAGGAGCCAATGCTGCTGTCACAGCCTTGCTCTGCCTGTGGTGCTGCTGATCCACAGTCCATCCTGTCCTGCTCATCTGCAGACTGTCTGTCCCATCCCATCCTATCCCATCCAGCTCAGCCACAATCTGTCCTGTCCCATCCTGCTCTCCAGTGCAGCTCGAGGTTTCTGCCGAGCCAGCCCCTCTCAATAAACAGCTCCCAAACCTTTCCCATGGGCTGCTGAGTCCTGGGGTCAGAGCTGCTCCTCGTGGTGCCCCCCCCAACTCCCACCCCTTCACCTGCGTGTTCCCAAGCCGTGGATATCTGACACTTCTCCATGTCCCATCTCTGCCCAGGCCGAGTTTGACCTCAGCCTTCAGCAAAGTACCATGTGGAGACGTGACCAGCATCTTCCTCATGGCTTGGCCCACTTTGTTTCCTTTTCTTGCCCGCTTGATATTCCACTTCTTGGTTTTATCTGGAAAAAAACCACAAACAACCAACCAACAAAGCAAAACAAACCCCTAAATGCAAATGAACATGACAGAGAGGAGCAGCTCAGTTCCTGTTCATGTCCCACAGCACAGAGGAGAAGGACCAGGTATTTAACAGAAAGGGCTTCTTGTCTCAGCATATTCCTAAACTTCCATCCAAGGAGCTGGGAAAACCCACCCACTCAGCCCCAGCCTGGCAAACACCGAGGGCTGGTTCCTCAGCTGCTGCAGCCTTAAAATCCCAGTGGGGTGAGAGATTTTAAAGAATAAGGAGATAAAATATAAATACTGGGGACCCCCCATCCCAGTTGAATTCCTTGGGGGGTTTGCTGGGCTGATCCATCTCCGTGCTGCTATTCCCAAGACTGTGGGTGGGCAGAGATTGGGCAGAGATTGGCAGCAGCACTGGCTTCGTGCTGCCACCCGCCGAGCACCAAATTATGCAATGAGATGGGGTACACGGCAAGGGAGAAGGAGAACAGGCTCCAAGAAGGAAGAAGCACTGCTGGATCCTGAGAGATTTAGGCAAGGATCCCTGGGATTCAGGTGGGAAAGGAAGGCAAGGACAGATAAATGCCTCTGTGGCACCTGCCCCAGCAGCGGGGGGAGCTGCAGCGCTGTAAAGAACCGGAGTGCCACGTTCTGCTTGTTTGGGAGAAAGGATCTGAGGCTTCCTACGGGATCTCCCCAGTGGATTCACCACCTTTCCTCCCTTTCTGTGGCCTGGAGCATTTTGAGCTCCTCTTGCCCCACCTGCTCCTTGGCACGGCTCGGTGTCATAGCTGGGAACTCCGCTGCATCCCTGCAGCACATCCCTGTGGCACATCCCTACGGCACATCCCCGCGGCACTGCACGTCGTCCCCGTGTGCTCTTGAGCAACAGGGAATTGGGAAAGTCCCCTGGCTGGAACGTGGCTGCTGGAACCTCCAGAGCTTGGCCATGTGCCAGTGGGGCGAGCCCAGCCACCTCCAGCAGAGTCCCAGCCAGGGCTGAGAGCCCCGGGATCTGCACCATGGCCAAGCAGGATTTTCCCCAACTCCTTCCTGAGCAGATGCAGACGCTGCAAACCTCCCCCTTCCTGCAGCACCGTGGGCCCCAAAACCTTAACCATGACCTTGGAGGGAGCCTGAAGGAAAGGCCTGAGCAGCACGAACCTGCTGGGAAACTGGGATGGACAGGTGAAGCACTTAACTCCCTGTAATCAGGGAGTGCACGGATCCTGTTCCGCAGCTCTGCACGGCCAAACGGCCCCTCATTAAGTCCCACAAGTTGTGGGGAGCAGGCACGTGGTCCCTGCCCTTTGGGCCTGTGGCAGAGCCCTGGGGACAGCCAGGGGTGGCACAGGGAAGAGCCCAGATGTAGCACAGGGTGCTGTGGACGAGGGGAGTCTGGGTGTGCCCAGGTGGATGTGGGTCCACGGAGCGATGATGGCCGGGCACGTCCTCGGCCTCTCCGGTAATTACCCGCTCCCAGCACCCTTTGGTCTTAACTGCAATCCCTGTTGGATTTGGGAGCTGAGGGCTGAGGTACCTGCTGACAGCATACCTGTTCCTCCGGGCACAGCCACACCCCGTCCTCAGGGACTCGAGGAGAGCTGGGCAGAGATCCCAGGAGGTTGGCTGCTCCATCCCTAAAAATCGCCACGTGCGGAGGACGCTGCTGCCCCACCCCTGTGTGGGCTCTCCTGGTTTGGCACACCTGGAGGCAGAGCAGGTGGAATCACACACCAAACCAGTGCCAATCCGGGGTGACTTCTCTTCTCCCTGATGGTGTTTATCTGGATGAAAAGGCTCTGCAGGTGTCCCAGCCCCTCCATCCCGACTGGATGCACACGGAGACAGCAGCGTATCCCATACCCACAATCTTTGTTACCCTCAACACAGAGCTGTGAAAAAGCTGGGAACTCTCTCCTCCTGCTTTTAGCTCAGCCACTCTGTTTTTTAGGTTCCTACAAATCTCTGCCTCTGCTCCTTCCTCTGAATAATGGGAATAATATTTACCACCTCCCACTGGGAATCTGAAGGATATGTGGCAACCCTTCTGGAGAAAGCATGGACTTCAAAGACACTTATAATAACACACATTATCTTTACACCACATCTATAATTACAGCCAAGTACAGTCTATCTTGAGAAACTGGAAAATCTCTCACATCTTGGGGTTGTTTTGTGCTTTAAAGCACTCCCTGCTCCAGCACAGCTCTGCAACCCGAGCAGAAGCAGCTTTGGAAAGGCTTTTGGACCTTTTTTTAATCATTATTACTATGAAAATCAGGAGAGTCTTTGTGAAGGTGCCCAAACTGGATCCCCAGTGATCCTGCAACCCGTCATTATCAGGCACTGCGAGTCATCTCGGGGCTGAGCTGTCCTGGAACTTATCCCAGCTGCTCCAATAAATGCTGCATCCCAGAAGCTGTGTCAAAGGAAAGGCTGGCAGACCCAGTGCCAAAGGTTCTACTGGCCAGCTCAGCCCTGCTGCCCCCACCCAATTCAGCCCAGTTTGTGTCTGGTCCCTTTACTGGGGAGCAGTGTCACAGCCCTCAAGATTCCACAGAGGAGCAGGCTCTGGGATCTAGGGGAAGGAAAGAGCAGCTTCTGCTCCAAACACAGAACCAGCACAAACCAATGAGGAATTAGGGCCAGACACGGATCTGGGTGTCAGTTCCCAGACTCCCAGGTACTGCTGGGGCAGAGCAGCCTGTGCTCCACTTCACCTGGCACCTCCATGCAGGACAGACAACTTCTGGCTTTCCAAAGGTTTCCCACCTGACTGAAAGCAGCACCTTGTTCCAATCCCCAAATTTCAACACAGGCTCTCAAATCCACCCAGCTTACAGACAAGCTCCAACATAGGCAGAACATGGGGGTTCCATTCCTTAGAAAAACCTGAATCGTTCCTGCCTGCTTGGCCCAGATTCTCCTTCTTCTCCATGAATTCCCAGGTGTGTTAAAACTGTGTTCCCCTGTGTTTACCTATGAACCCTCTGCTGCAGTTTCAGCCCAGTTTCCGAGCAGCACATGGCTCTGGACACCCAGTCCCTGAGCCACATTCCCATTTAACCTGATCCTTCCCTCCTGGACAGGATTCCCCTTGGTTTGGCACTGCGGGCTGTGTCCTTCCCCCTCGGGTTAAACCAAGGCACTGCGTCACACTCACCTGTGCCAGGTGCAGTCACTGGGCTTACCTGGGTTAGGAGTAAGGCAGAGTCACTTCCACAAGGAAATTCCCGTCTCTTCCTCCCCCAGCTCACTTTGTTCCTCCTCTTTCCCGGGAGCAGCTGCGAGTACTACGTGAACGACGCACCGCGCGTGGTCCTGGACAAGCTGGAGCAGCTCGGCTATCGCGTGGTCAGCATGACCGGCGTGGGCCAGACCCTGGTCTGGTGCCTCCACAGGGAATAGCCAGGGAGAATCCTGCCTTCCACCTGGACAAGATCCCGCTGGACATCATCTTACGGGACTGAGAGCGAATTTTTCCCCCTTCATTCCTTCCTGTCCCACACTCCGGGCACTCGGGCGGGGAGAGGAGCGGTGCAGAGGCAGAGCTGGACCCACTGGGATTTTGCCATCCTTGTCGTTTCCCAAGAGCATGGGGAGGATAGTAGGCCCCAAAATCAGGCAGAGGGAACAGATGGCTCCAGCTCTGCCTTCAGCAGGATGGCAGTCTGGCAAATTCCAGCTTTTTACATTTTAATCATCTATTTAGCATGCCTCGGAGGAAGCTCAGTAACAGACCCGTCTGCCTTCCCTCGGGCTGCCCTGGGGATGTCCGTGCCTTCTCCCGGGCCAGGGAGGTTACAGGGGGACACCAGGCATGCACAGCATCCCATCTCATCCCTGAAATCTGAGGGGGAACCACTAAACCTACCCAGTGGTCTGAGAATCTGTTCCCTTGGCAGCAAGGCCCGTTTCCATCCCGCACAGGATTGTGGTCAGCAGCATCTTCAGACTTCCAGATCCCAGAGTGCCATCCAAGCCTAACACAGGGTTCCCAAAATAGCACAGAAATTGTGAGCATTCCAGTGATCCCAACAGCAGCAGTTGCACTGCTGGAATGTTTGGGGCTGTGTATGGATCCTGCTGTAGGGGTAACACCAATAAAGCTTTGCTCTAAAGACACCAGTGTCCTTCTGTGGGTTGTCTGCAGCTGCAGCCAAGTCCTTCTGGATGCACTGCTCCCAAACAAGCTTTCAAGGATTAAAAGCTCCAAGGTTTGGTGTTCTGATGGCACCTCTCACACCCTGTCCCATGGGGCAGGGCAGCTGCTCTGGACACACACACTGACAGGGCAATACCTGCACACTGAAGCCATTTCCTTCCCCAAACCTGGAAAGGGATCAGAGCTGCAGCCCCTGGCAGTTTGTATTCCCACACCAGCTTTAAAAAAGGAGGTTTATTGATTTAAATTAAGAAAGAGCTCGGCAGGGGGGTGGTGTGGAAGGGTGGGGAGAATCCATACTGTCAAGCTAAGTGTGAGACTCTTCCTGGTCTTCCCGCTGGAGCTGCTCGATGAGCTGCTGCCTCTCCGCCGCCTGCCGCATCCGCATCATCACCAGGCTCTCGTAGTCCCGCTCCGACACCACGGAGGCCTGGCAGGGAGCAGGAAACACACACAACCCATCAGGGACAGTGCAGACCCAGCTCCTCCCATCCCCAAATTCCCCCTCCCAACACGGGAATTCTGGGCAGGAAGCAGTTTGATCCCACAGAGATCGGGTGAGGTGTGAAAGCTGCCTGGCTACAGAAAACAAGCTGCTTGCTCGGTGTGGCTGATGGGGAAAGCGGGACACACACAGAGCCTGCATTCCTGAATTCCCCTCTTGCTGCTCCCTGCTCCCCACGAGACTGGATGGGGCACTATTTTGGATGACAAGCTCACCCTGCATCTGCAACGCTGCGGCCCAAAGTCCAGCGCACACTTCACCCGTTGTAAAGGCTAATGCCATAAAAAAAATGTGGATTAGTCATGGAACCGATAACTCCCAACTGACTGAGGGTGGTGAGGGCCTGGCACAGGTTGCCCAGAAAAGCTGTGGATCCCTGGAAGTGTCCAAGGCCAGGCTGGACGGGGCTTGGAGCAACGCGGGCCAGTGGAAGGTGTCCCTGTCCCTGGCAGTGGGATGGAACCAGATGATCCATAAGGTCCCTTCCAACCCCCAAACCATTCCTGATTCTATGACTGTAACGGTTGGAAATGATGATGTTAGAGATCTTTTCCAACCTGAACAATTCCAAGTGGCCGCAGAAAGAAACCCACCAGGTATGTTCCCAGACCTGACACAGGAATGGAACAGCTTTCCAAAGCTCCCAGAGCCTTCCTGCTGCGTGTGGCAGCAACTGTCACGTGAGCCCAGCTGATTGCAGACTCTGCCTAATGAACGTGGGCAGCTGATGACAGCTGCTCCAGTGCTTTGGAACTCTGCTTCCAAAGCCATTCCTCAATAGTAGGTGGCCGTGCTATTTTGGAGGTATGAAAGCACTGCAAGGCTTGGAAACATCCATCTCATTCCTTGACAGTTCAAGCAGAAATAAAGTGTCTTGACAGAAGGTGAATGGAAAAAAAAAAAAACCCTCATGTTCATTCTTCCAGGAACTGGGTTCAGTGGTGATTTTAGAGTCAGAGTCACAGAATGGTTTGGCTTGGAAAGGATCTTAAAGGTCATCTGGTTCCAACCCCCTGCCATGGGCAGCGACACCTTCCACTAGTCCAGGTTGCTCCAAGCTCCGTCCAACCTGGCCTTGGACACTTCCAGGGATGGGGCAGCCACGGCTTCTCTGGGTATTTAAGGACATCTTAGGAAGCAGCAGGGATACAAAGGCAATAGAATGGCTAAATAAGACTGCATGAAAATAGGGCGAGTGCAATTTGTTATCAAGTGCCAGCAAAGTGGCTCCTCCGGCTGTGAGGACAAAATAGAAACCCCACAACAGATGAGGAGGAACGCTGAGTAGGAAATTAGGAGTCTAATTGGTGTCTTAGGAGCCAGATGAGTGAAATGACCTTTGGGTATTGGCAGCACCAGTGTCTCAGAAAGCACCAGTGGGTATCAGCCCTCAGCAGCAGAGCCAGGATCCTCCCCAGTCCTGTCCACCAACCCCAGGGATTTGCTGGGCTGGATGGAAGAGGCTGCGTGAGACTCATGCAGATGAATCACCCACACAAACCTGAATCCCCACCTCACACAGGGATTGAAATTTAAAACAGACAAGAGATATTACTCCCAGCCTGGCTCGGGAGCCCTGCTGACACACGGAGCCCTCAGAGTGGCAGGAGGGAGGAGAAGAGCCTGATCCAGGTGGGCTCCAAGCTGGCAGCTCCCAGCAGCCCGGGTGCCTCCGAGGAGCTCTGCTGCTCCTCAGGCAGCGTGGGCTGAGGCTTTGCCACTCCACACACCTACTTCCTGCAATCCTGGCAATTACCAATCGTGTAAAACCCAGTTCCTGACGTGGCTGACTCAGCAAGGGCTTGGCTCAAAACAAACACATCCGAGCAGGAGCTGTAGCCCGGGAAGAGGCGACAGGCGGCACATGAAGAGACGGCGGCGGCGGCAGCTGTGGGGATTTTTACCATTCTGGGTCCAACCTGGCTGAATTCCTGAGCTCCTGGCTGAGGTGTCCCCGGACTTGCTCCTTCATCCCGGCCAGCGTGGCAGGCACAGCTCTCCGAGTGCTCCAGCAGCTTCTCCTCTGCGCCCTCGGACCCGGGGCTGCTCCGACACGGCGTAAGTCTCCTCTGCATTCAGTTCCCCCAGCATTTGCCTTCCACGTTGTCGCTTCTTACACCCCCCTCTGCCTGTATTTCCTTGGTTCCTCCAGTGGGACTGAGTCACCGTCTCCTTCCCAACCACCCACTGGATTTTCCGGCGGTGCCCCTCTGCAGAAGGTGGCTGGTTACCATGGCACCCGGGTGCCCTTCTGTTCTAGATGCCAGATTAGATCTGTTCTCATGGTGACTGTGCCTTGCTGTTCCTCACCAGCACACGTTTAACGAGCTCAGACACCGTGTTCCTTCTCCACTCAAGGAGGAGACTCCTTAAGATCCAAGACAAGCCAACTGCTCCTTACCACAGCGTGGAGTCTGCATTTCCTGCACTACCAGCCTCTCTGTTTTCCTTCCAGCTACGGGAACGGGGCAGGAAGAGGCTGTTCCTGCTGCCTGGCTTGCTGCTGATCCCGTGGCTGAAATCCAGCACCTGCCTGTGGGGAGTCTGCAGGTCCCTTCTCCTCACTGCCTTCCCTCAGCATGGATACCTGGCGCAGAGGGTCCATCAAGTCCACCACCTTCTTCAGACGTTTCTCCCTCAGGAGGCACAAAAAACTGGGCAACCAAGTCATCATCCTGAACCAGAACAGCCACACTCTGGACACTGACGGCCAGAAGAGGGAAGGCTTGAGGGATCTGAAGGACAAGTCTGATTACCTGTCATGCCAGAGTGAGCAGAACCTGGCCAAGGCACAGGCCCCTCCCAAGCCTCCCCGGCTGTACCTGGACAGTTCCAGCTGCCCCAACATCATCGACCACACCGACTCCCACTCCGACATCTCCTTTTCCGAGCCTGCTCAGCACCACAGAGACACTCCAACGCACAAGGACCAGGCTACGGACCACGGGACCTCCGAGGCAGGATCCCAGAACGGCACCAGTCTTCCCGACCTGGCCGATCCCTTCCTGTCCTTCAAAGTGGATTTGGGGCTATCGCTCCTCGAGGACGTCCTGCAGACCCTCAGGAAACAGAACCCCAGAGATTATGCCATCTGAAGGTATTTATCATTCACCACATCCCATTTAGCCGATGCTGCTGCCGGTTCCTCTGATCCCAGCAGGAGGAAGGATTGCTGGAGCACGTCTGCTGTGCGTGGCCTGTTTCGTTGTCCTCGCCTCACCCACCACAGACCATCCCCGTCCTTGCCAAGGAATCCTCTGGAGCAGAGCTCAGGTGAGAGCACTGTTTCCACTCTTCACCCTGGGAATCTCCCACTCCGGACCGTGCGTCTCCTCCTCAGGGAAGAACGGCATTGTTTGGGAAAGACTTGTTATTTTGGGGATGTGGCTGTGACACTGCTGGGCAGGGCCACACAGGGACTTGGCATGGATCCCTTGTGGGATAGCTGGCAGCCTGCAAGGAGACAGCAGCACTGCACCTCAAAGCCACAGGTGTGGCAAGGGCCGAGAGACGGGAACTGGGGGTTCTTCTCCCACCGTGTCTGGATGCGAAAAATCAAAGCTGTTCCTCCTTTTTTTTTTTTTTTTCCTCCCTGTGGGTTTCTTTTCCCCCCAACTCCAGTGCAGTTGGCACTCACTCCCAGCCTGGAAACAGGTAAGCATCCACTCGTGCTCGTCACAGAGCACCAGTAGTGGGTTTGCCCTCCTGGCAGGAGAGGAGATGTCTCCCTACGCTGCTGCCTCACGCATGCACTGAGCTCCCAGCTGTACAGACGTGGAAGAATAAATGTATTTGTGACTGGAAGCGTCTGGTTGCCTCGTTTTGTTGGTAACAAGCCACAAAAAGCCAAGGCACCAGGAGCAGAGGGTATCTGGAGTGACCCAGATCCATCCTCCCTGGCACTGCATGCTTTTCGGAGGGAGGGGAAGCAGCCTCTGTTTTTCTGGGCTGGGGGAAGGAGAGAGCTGCTGGGACTTGATTTTCCCCAAAGGAGAGCTCACACAGCTCAGGGCAAGACCCAGTTCTCCACCCCTGAGCCAGAGAGTGGGAAGGGCTCTGCTAGGCTGAGAACTTTTTGGGCAGCATAAGGGCCAACTGTTAAAAGGACACTGCAGAAACTACTGCAGTAGTCACCAATTCTTACCTTTCTGATAGGTTAGACATCAGGGCTCTTCTAAAAAACAACAATAATAAAACTTCCATGTCCCCAGATAACCACGAGCTTTGGAAGTGGCTACAGCAAAGTGCAGGGACCTTCCAGAGCCAGCACAGCTGGCTCTTACCCTGTTAGATTCATCTCTCAAAGCCTGGTAATATGAAACAAACTCTCTGAAACCTCCAAGGAGCTTGGAAAAGGTGCCAGAATGCCAGACAGGAGGCTTTTCTCAGGGCTGAGGAGCACTGGCAGGGAGATCCTACTGAAGGAGCAGGGAAAACCTTCCCAAACCTGAGTGCTCCACGCTGTCGTAGTGGCAAAACAAGCTCTTCACTGCACAGCCACTGTGTGCTCTAAACCATCACACAGACATTGCTCTCAATAGCCTGGAGTAACACTGGCCAAGCCACAGCTTCTGTGATCCCAGGGGAACTCGCCTGCTTGGCTCCAGCAGCTCTCCAGGAACTGCTGGACAACGTGCACCCGTCGCTGTAGCCCGCAGCTTATTGCCCCCTCACAGCACAACAGCCAGTCCTGCTTCCACATGGGAAGCACCTCCAAACCCCCTGGTTAGGGTCTGACCATCCTTTACCTGCAGCTTTTGGCACTCAGGTCCCAGGCAGGGAGCACCTGGCTGGCTATCCCAGAGGATGAGCAGCAGGAGCGTTGCCATGAGAACGCTGCGGGTCTCGGGCTGTTTGCTGAGGCAGAGCAGGGAAGGAGCTGCCTTTGCACAGAGTGGGAACAAAATGGGGGTGGACTCAGACAAAAACAGGGGGGAAGCAAATAGGAAGCGAGGGCAGCTTGAATCAGAATGAGATTTGGGCAGCTTGGGAGCAAGGCTGTGGAGCCTGATGGCTGGGAAGCCAGGCCGGGTGTGAAAGGAAGAAGCAACAGGGACCTGGAAGCTCACCCTGCACAGTCTAGAGCTGGACAGGGCAAACTAAGTCAGCTGGAAGCAAAAGAGCCAAGAGGAGCTATTAGCACATTACAGACTCTGGAAGCATCCTAGTGGATGCAGCAGCAGCAGGACTTTGAGAGGGTCTGGAGCAGGCACTTGGAAAAGTGGGAAGCAGAGCAGCTTAGAGATCCAAGGCTGCAACGTAATCCCAGAAATCACAGTTGTTTACAGAAAAAAAAGCAGCAGAAAGGACAGCCAAGCATCAGCAGTGCAATTCCTGGGAAGGATGCATGGCCCTGGCACCAACTCCTCCCCATTCAGAGAAGCAGGATGGGATTGAGGAGGCTGTGCTGGGCAGAGCTGGGTCACCATGAACTCCACCTGCTGCTTTCCTGCTCTCCCTGCTGCCCCACCACACTAATCCTTCACCACAGGCAGACACTGCACTTCCAAAATAACAAGCTCTGGGCATGGAAACAGGCCAGGATAAACTCAGGGATCTGAAACCACACAGGCTGGAATCCACCACCAAACTCCAACTGCAACAGCAACACCCTTCGGTAGGAACGAGCCAGTTCTCGCTCTCTCCTAAGGAGAAATTCTCAAATAAAGTGGTTTGGAATCCTTGTTTTGCCCCAATTCCCTCTCTACCACTCTGATCCCCTCTCTGAATCTCCTGTGGCTGCAAGACTCTCCCTAGTTCTACATGGATAGAATAACAACCATGATGCATAAATGCCAACACTATAAACAAAGTACTGGCAGGAAAGTCAAGAGTGAATGTACTGAACAACCTCACAGGCTTAAAATATTTAGGGAGTGAACACACAAAAGGCTGATGCAGACACACAGGGTTAAGGGCACCTGGACTGCACGAGGCAGGAGCCCTCTGAGCAATGAGATTTCTGGATCTTTATACCACAAGGAAGGAGGAGAGGAGGGTAAATGTCATGTGAAGTTTGAACCAGGTCCCTTCCCACCTTCCCAGCCAAGGAACTGGCTAAGTAAGCCAGAAGACATGCAGCTTGCACTCAGATAACCACACTGGTGTAGAGGACCAAACCCAAACAATGAGGTCTCTAGAAGGTTATTTAGTTTGATATTGCTTTCTCCTCCCTCCTGCAGACCCTAAAATTAGAGGTTTCCTTCCATCACTGAAATTTCCTTCTCCTGTGAACGCAGTGAGAAACCAAGACTGCCTAAAAAAACCTTCATTTCAGCAGCTCTCAGCCAGAGAATTCCCACAGTCAACACATATTAACAAATCCCAGCAGAATGGCATTGGAGGCTTTGGGCTGGGCAAGGAACATCCTTGTTCTTCACTTGGAAGACAGTGAGTGTGTGCAGATCCAGTCATCCAAAAAGCTCCAGTTCTCTTTAAAAATCCACTGGTCCAGCACAGAAAAGCCAGTGGGAAAGCCAGGCCTGGCATCAAGAGCTTCTTTTCAGCTCATATTTGCCCCTAACTACAAAGCACACTGAAATTCAGGTTGCTATAGCAACAAATTTCAATACCACAGCCTTACCTGTGAGGTCCTGGGCTGGCTGGTGCTGTCAGAGAGGACAGTGCTGGGGTGGCTCCGGGGCTGGCCCTCCAGCCAGGAAATCTTCAGAGGATTATTGATCAGGCCAACTTCATTCTTCACAGCCATCTCCTAGCAAGGAAAATATTTATATAACAGCTCTGGGTTGGCTTTCCTTTTGATTGTTTGGATGTGAGTGAAAGAACAGGTGATAAGGCTCTTGCACAGAGTAAGGTGATGGAAGTACTAAAATTAAGGGTAACTGATGATTTCTGGTCCCACAGCCACGTGAAATATTATAACTCAGAGAAAGCCAGGGCATTTTGTTTTGTTCTTCACTGCAAATACCTGGTACCACCTCTAAAACACAGAAGCCCAGCTCCAAGGTGAATTCACCTTCAGTGGGAGCTGATTAAACGCTCAGTGCCTGATTTTTCAGGCATTGCCTCTCCCCTCAGCCTGTTCCACGCACAACCTGTTTGTGTGCCTGACCTGCTCTGGGTCTGTGCCTCCAGCTCTGCCACTCCCTTCATCCCTCTGTGCCTTCAGACTCTCATTAGCCTTCTCCACTGCCTTAATGACCAGGCAGCCTGTGGGCTGTCACCCTGTGACCTGTCCCCTCCTGTGACATCCCCTCCCCACACCCAACTGGGGCTCTGCACACTCACCGCCGCCTTCACCGTCGCAAACTCCACCACTGCACTCCCAGTCTTCCTGCTGGAGATCACCAGGTTGAGCACATCCCCATACTGGCAAAAGAGAGAAGGAGAAGTTAATTACAGACCTGGGAGAGATGTTGAGTTCGTTTATTAAATGAAAACAAAGAGAAAACATGTGTTTTCACAGGCATGAGGCTGAGCTGTCACCATTTCTGTCCTGCACCACACTGCCACCAACCCCAACCTGCCACAGTTTCTGTCCCTCCAGGAAACAACCCTAGAGAGGCACAGAGCAACACACTTGGCTTCCAGCAAGCCCCAGTGCAAGAGGGATGCTCAGCTCAGAGCCAGAGCTACGGGAGGTACTTGAAGGGAGGGGAAATAAAGCTGCCACGCTGGGATTAATCAGATCAAAGGCTTGTCTGCTCCTGTCCCTGCACTTCCCACAGCAGGGCAGAGGTGTCAGCTGGGAAACAGCTCCCAGCCCATGGATCAAAGGATCAAAGTTGGTTCAAAGGTTGGACTTGATGATCTTGGAGGTCTTTTCCAACGTAATGATTGTATGAACGTGCTGATGGTTTCTGAAAATTGCATGAGAAAGCTGAACAGAGATGAAAATGAGCCACCCCAGTTTATATCTCACAAGGGCCTGGAGTGACAGGACATGGGGAACAGCTTCACACTGACAGGGAATAGGGTTAGATTGGGTATTAGGAAAAAATTCTTCCCTGTAAGGGTGGGGAGGCCCTGGCACAGGTTGCCCAGAGAAGCTGTGGCTGCCCCATCCCTGGAAGTGTCCAAGGCCAGGTTGGACAGGACTTGGAGCAACCTGGGCTAGTGGAAGGTGTCCCTGCCTATGGCAGGGGTGGGACTGGATGGGCTTTAAGGTCCCTTCCCACCCAAACCATTCCATCATTCCATGATTTTATGATATGTAGCTTCCCAGAATTCATTACCCTTATACCAGAGAGCAGGGGAAGACCCTGCAGTAGGAAAGTGAGTGTCAGACAGGACCTTTTGCAGGATCTGCAGCAGCACATCTTTGGAGTATCCCCCTCCCGTCTCATCTTCTTTCCTGCATTTCCATCTGAGCTGGGAAATAAAAGACCAGGAGTTAATTTTGTCTGTTTGAATGCACTGCTGTGCTCAGTGCTGCTCCCACCCCCCTGCACATTCCCCACGTTTGCTATTTACAGCCACACTCCCGGGACTGCCAAGACAGTGATCTCAACACGGGGATGAGCACAGGGAACAAACTGTTTGGGGAACAGGGAGAAATTCTGCTCACTGGAATATAAAAAGATCACACTGAAGGGATGCTGATGGCTCTGTCAGGGTAATTAGCAGATGTTTCCCTGCGCTCAAAGCAAAGACAACTCAATTTCAGGCTCAGAAATCTGGAGCAGACAGAGAAAAGGTGAGGGAGGAAGGGATCCTAAGGGCAAGGACAAGAGCTGTTCACGTGCTGATGCACATTCCATAAGGGAATTTCACCTCCACTGTAAAAAGGGATGGGCCAGCTCAGCAGGGTTGGAGTGTCCCTTCTGTTTTCCATCGTGTTCTCTAAGTTTATACCAAAATCCAGCTTTTTAAGGGTGTCTTACCTTGAGTTTAGGAGTTACTTTGCCTTCTGCTCCATTTCTTTCCTGCTTGCCTAAAGAGGGGAAAAGGAAAAACACGGACTGAAAGGACATGGGTGAGAAAATTCCTCAGCATTCAGCACAAAATCTTCCCTGAGAACACACACATGACAACAGCAAACACTTCTGGATTTCCACTAGACCATTCCAGCCTCAAAAGTCCTGTGCAACAGGAACTGCAGCACAGACTGAATATTCCATGGCAGCATTTTTCCCTTCTAGGATGCCCAGACTTGCCACGATCAAGGCAAAAAACAGGTAAGTAAAAATACAAGCAGGAGACCTGGTAGCATCTGAGACATTTTTCCCTGCAAAAGGAAGTTGTCCTGGCGGGAACAACCGTGGAAAAATTAAGGGTAGACAAAAAGCAGGATAGCACAGCCTAGGAATTTAATCTGGCCCTGCAATTAAATACTTTACAATGGTGCATTTACTGCAAGGATCTCGGAATGGTTTACACTAAGCCAATTCTCAACATCCTCCCCAGTTTGTGAAAACTGAAAGAAAAATGAAAAAAAAAAAAAAGGAAAAAAAAAGATGTGAAATGAAGTTAAGAAAGGCAAGAAAACACAGGGAAAGCCTGGGGACCCCAAGGAGAGTTTGTGTCTCCGGAGCTCTGGTTGTTCTGCCAGATCAGGATTCCTTCTGGCCCTGTATGTGAGGGCTCCAAGCTCCTCTGGGCTCACCTTGGCTGTGCTGCTCCCTTTCCAGCCAGATCTGCTCCCTGATGAGCCTCTGCTGCTCCTCCAGCTGCCGGGAGCCCTCCTCCCTCAGGCGGATTATCTACGGCACAGGGAACACAGCACGGGACACCTGAGGCAATTCCAGGGCTGCTGCATGCCAGGAATCCCAGGGAGAGCTTGCCTTACTGGGACACCCCTCCAGCACTGGGATGTTCCCAGTGACACCAGCCCTCCCAGCCAGCAGATAACCAGGCAGTTGTTGTTGTTCTTGTTGTTGTTGTGGTTGTTGTCTGCTGTGCAAAAGGAAAAGGGCAGGAAAAATAAAATCCCCCAATCAACATGTTTGCCAGACTGCCACAAAATCCCTTCTGCATCCCTCTTTTCCGTGGCCAGGTTGGAGCAACCTGGTCTAAATTAAAGTGTCCCTGCCCCTGGCAGGGGATTGGAACTGGATGAGCTTTAAGGCCCCTTTCAACCCAAACCACCCTGGGACTGTACGATTCATAGAGCCCGTTAATCCCAGAGCCTCAAGTCCTGCAATCCAGGGATTTGCTGCATCTCATCCCATAGATTTCATCACAAATGGAAAGACTTTCAGCAATTCTTCTCAAAAGAAGCAGAGAAATCTAAGAATTAATCATTACTTCTTCTTCTAGTGATCTGGTTATCCTGATCTCCTCCTCTTCGCTCTCCTGGGACTGGGCTTCTCGTTCTCTGGCTTCAAGATCTGCAGAGAGAGAGAGAATTAAATTAAAAATAAAATTCATTAATAAAATGTAAAACATTTCCCAGAAATTAAAACAATCCAAAGAGAATTTTAATTTTTCCCTGCTGACCAGGGAGGAGGGAAGGATCACAAACACCCAGTTCAAGACAACAGGAGGGTTTGGTTTTATTACCAAGCTTTACTTTCTTCCTCTTCTCATCGAGCTTCTGTGTCCTTTCTGCAGCCTGTTTCTTAGCCCTCCTCACCTTGTCATATGCTGCCTGCCAAGGAACCAGCACAACAGGGTGAAACTACAGGAACAGGGAAAGAAACTGGAAAGCAGGGAATGAAATGAGGTCAGACATCACTCCCAGAAGTGTTGGAACTTAACACAAATATCCTGAAAACATGAGAAGAGGCCCAAAGATCTCCAGAAGGGAGGGTGAGAAAGTCCAGGAATAACTCCAACGTGTGCTGGAGAGAACTCTGACCCATTTTCAGAGGTGGGAAGAACATTTTGGTTCCCTGAACATCCCAAAAGCGGCTTCAGGGGCACTGGTAACAGCCCAGGTTGGCTTTGGAGCAAAGTTTTACAACTAAAAAAGGCCCATTTGACATGAAATATTTATTCACGGACATGTTTGAGCCCTATGAATGTATCAGATCAAAGAGCATCCAAAATCCTCAGCAGCAAAAGCACCTCAACATTAATTCAGCACCAGAGAGGTCTAAGAACTGAGGTGAGCTGGCAATTTCACTGGCACCTGTTTAAACCAGTTGCTAATGTGGTTTTCAACCCGCACAGAACCTTTGTGTAGGAGGTGAGCACAAACTGCCTCGCATATTGCCTGTGGAATAGTTGTACAACTGTTTTTATCAACTAGAAAAGCTGGGATTTTCCCTTTTTTTTATTCCCTTCCCCTATGGCAGAGGTTTGCTAAACACTTTTTCCATTTAAATACATAAAGAAGACAAAAAGTTCTTGGATGCCCAAGGCTGAATTCCCCCTTGGAGGGGGGATTACAAGCTCTGCCAGTGCTTGAAAAGAGAAGTTATTTCATGGTTTTAGCTCTTATCACCTGAAATCAGCACATGTCTCTCTCCTGAGCTTATCTGCAGAGAGTTACTGGCTCATTTTTGGCTTGTTTTTTATGAAAAGCTTGGAGCCTCAGCAACCACATCCAGGTATTATTCATTTGTCAGCCCCTGACTTCAAGGGAACTGCAAATGCATTGTTGCCATGGGAATGTGGTGTCCCTGAATCAGGGGTGGTTACCCCTTATGTTATTAAATGAGATATGTCCCAGTCTAACACGTTATTAAAGACAGTATCTCCCCCTTGGACAGAGCATCTGATCAGAAACACAACATTCCTCCCAGCTTTTGTCTGGCACTCAATGTTTGATCTCACAGAGAACTACAGGGAACGACAGTGGAGAACAGGGCAGGACAGCCAGGAAGAGTTGCCAGTAACATCCCAAAATCCCACCCTTCCCAAGGGAGCATCCTTACCCTGGCTGCTGCATCTGTGAGCACGGCCAAGGCCTGGGACAGCTGGTGGAAGGTTTCCGCTGGGAATGAGAAGAAATGAGGGTGAGATGCAGGAAACCCCAGGAGGGATCTGGGAAAGAACAGCAAAGACAATTCCTCATGGGAGAGACCTGCAGGAAGGTCTCTCCAAGAAAGGAGAATTCATCTCTCCAAAGCCAACCCCTGCCATGGCCACCTCAACTCAAAGGGCAACAACTGTTACATCAACCTGAGAGTAAATTAAAAACCAAAAACTGGGATTGTTTCATTTTAAGAAAAATCTTGAACACAGGAACCTAATTTTTTTCTTACTGACTCTTTTTATCATGGGTTGCCATGTCTCCTTCATGGCACATTTAGCTGGAGCTCACAGTTTTCTTCTTCCTCTCAGTGCTTTTCCTTTCACTTCCTCTTGTTTGTGTATAAATAAATCATCAAGAGTTCCTGCTTATGTGGTATTGGAAATTGCTGTATTACAGCCATCTAGCCTTTAAAAGTGCTCCTATAAGCACTGGGAAATTATATATATTGTTCTGAAGATGAATTATACAAAAAAAAAAAAAGAAAACTATTGTTAATTATGCAACTTACATCTGAAACAGCCATTCCCTCCCTCCCTCACTGCAGGCAGCTGAAATTCCCCCTTCCACAACGAAAAGGGGCCATGCCCACAGAGAATGTGCTGTTGAAGTTTGGACTGTGAGAGATACAGATGAAACCAGTGTGCAGCCAAAAATCTGGGTTCAGGCACCACCTGGGAAGGTTTTGAGAGGAGCAATTCTAATTCCAGCACTGACTCAACGCTGATGTTCCTAAACCCGACAGGGATCGCTCAGCCCTAAAAACCAGGGTTAACATCCATGACAGCAACCCTGAGCCCTGTGTGTGAGCGTTCCAGGTGACAGGCACCCAGAAATTCCCTCAAGGACAGTGCTGAAGGGAAGCAGAGCCGCTTCCAGGAGCCTGGAGAGGTGAAAACTCCCAGGAATTGCTGCCGGTGTCTCACCTGCCCGGGGGTTGTCCGGGTTCTTGTCCGGGTGGCACGTCAGGGCCTTCTGCCGGAACGCTGTCTTCACCTGCAGGGGCCACACTGGGAGTTACTGGTTTGGATTTGTCAAAAAAAAAAGCAGCTTGGAAAACAGAAAAACTATCCCTGCATTGAGAGGGAGAGGGCCCAGGACACTCGCTGGGCAGGAAGGGGTGTTTGGGGTGAGTCTGAGCAGAGGAGAAAAAAGGGGGAGAGGGAAGAAAAGGGGAAAGGAAAATAATGGGGGAGAGGGAAACAAAAGGGGGAGAGAGGGAAACAAAAAGGAGAAAGGGGAAAAAAGAGGAAAGTGGAAAAAAGAGAGAAAGGGAAAAAAAAAGGGAAAGCTGTTCTGTCCTAGTGCCAAGCAATTTGCTCCTAAAACGAGTGGGAAAAAGTTGTGTCTCGGCCCCACCTGGTGGACAAAGCTCCAGGGACGGGAATGTACAAGGAAAGTGCTGCAGGTGACCCAAGCTCCTGTATTAGATTCCAGCTGAGGGAGGGACAACTCGCTCCCAACACCCATCACCTGCCCAGCTCCCGCCGGGCTGCTCCGATCAGCGGGTGGGAAGCGCTTTTCTCACCCCCTTTTTTCGTGCTACGAAAAGTCTTGGGATCATTTCAAGTACTTCAGATCGAGGACTGACGCCCCAAATTCCGTTTGCCACTCTGCAAGCTGCGCCAGGCGCATCCCGCTGGGAATTCTCTCCTCCTTCCCTGCAGTGACCGGCTCAGCTGGGCAATAACCCGGGGGTCACCTGGAGCCTTTGTAGCTCATCCAGTCCCGCGTGTCACGACTGGATTGATCCCGTTTTTCATTTACGGGGAATTTCCAGGGGGCGGGTTGTAAACCCCCAAAAACGAACCAGAAGCCTTAGGGGCACCTGCAGCACCTGGACCGACCTCCAGCAGCTGGATTTTTGGATAAACACGGGAACTTTCCTTCTGGAGGCACACAAATAACAAAGCGAGGGGAATAGCATCCCCAGACCAACTCCGCAGCTCTCCCCGAGCCATTCCCTCCTCCGAAGGCGGGACTGGAAAGGCACAAGGGCAAATTGAGGGCAATAACGCCAATATCGGTTAAACGGGGGATAAAATAACGCAAACAACCGGCAAACACGGCCTTTCCGAACGGTTTCACAGCCCCGGCCCCGCAGCAGCGCCCAGGGCAGCGGGAGCCGACCAGGAGCGCTGGGAGCAGCCGCTCAGCTCCGCACCGGCACCGGGAACGCGCCGTTCCCGGGGACACCCGGACAGGGAGGGAAGGGGCCCGTCCCGCCCCCACTACCTCCTTCTCCGACGCCTTCTCGCCGACCCCCAGCAGCCCGTAGAGGTCCAGCTCCAGCAGGTCCTTATCGACCGCCATCCCCGCGCTCCCCGGTGCCGCTCCCGGTGCCGTTCGTTCCCTTTCCCGGTGCCGGTTCCCTTGGCCGGTGCCGCGCCGCTCGCTGGGAAATGTAGTCCCCAAGCCCAGCCTGACCGCGAGCAGCCCCTGCAGATGGACTACAATTCCCGTGATGCATCGCGCACCCCCCGCGGGACACGCCGGGTGTTGTAGTTCTGTGGCCGCGGGAGGAAAACTACAACTCCCGTGGGGCTGTGCGCGAGAGCCGGCGCGGCTTTTCCAGCGATTCCTGCGGGAAAAGCCCGTCCGGGATTTGGGAGTCCGGGATTTGGGAGTCCGAACGCGCCCCCCGGCACCGCCGAGCCCACCGCTGGCCGCGTCCCCAAGCGCTCAGACACATCCACGCGTTAAATCCCTCCAGGGGTGGTGACTCCATCCCTTCTCCGGGCAGCTGTGCCAGTGCGGGGTGCTGCGAGCCCAACTACAGCCCGTTCCCAAAAGCATCCTTCTTTTTGATCCCAAAAAGCATCCATCTCAGCCCAAACAATGACTCCTTGGGAAATCCCTCTTGCCTTCTTATTGACCTAAGATACCTTCCTTTTTTTCCCCCCCAGCTCTGCATAGGGAAGCACTAGTCTATCCAGTTATTCCATTACACAGGAGATGGACTTTTTTCAGTCTTTATTCGATTATTGTCACCCTGTCCAACCTGGACTTGGACACTTCCAGGGATGGGGCAGCCACAGCATCTCTGGGAAATCCATTGCAGTGCTTCAGCAACCTCACAAGAAAGAATTTCTTCCCAGTATCCCACCTAACCCCACCCTCTGGCAGTGGGAAGCCATTCCCCCTTGTCCTGTCACCGCAGTTCCTGAGGAGTCGCAGCCCTGGGTGTACTGAAGGCACTCGGTGCCACCTCGGGGACCTCCCTCTGGGGCTCCATTCTGGAGTCCCCTCCTGCGACACCATCTCTCCCTGCAAGGCACAAAGTTTACCTGGTGACACGTGTCCCCAAACCCAGCCACAGCACCTTGGCCCTTCGGGGCTGTCCCTTTGTGACACGGGCGTGTGACCTTACCTGTGACACCACAGTGGGCCAGCGTTCCACGAAATCAGGATGGGGGCACAGATCTGCAGTCAATCCCGCGATGAGGCTGGTGGGTCGCAGGCCCCGTGTGACAACGCCGCTGTTGAGGTGTGGGATGGCTCCGAAGGGACGAGGCACTGCGGGGTTTTTCAGGGCACGGGTGCCTGCAGAGAACCCTTGTGTCTCTTGCAGGGAGAGATGTCATCGAAGGAGGACTCTCCAGAGCCGGACACCTCTGCTGCCAGCACCAGCCAGGCACCACGGGATGGCAGCGAGGAGAATCCCGCCTGCCCGGCCTGCCGGGACATCGACACCCAGTGCTGCAGCTCGTGCCGGCACTGCTTCTGCCTCCTGTGCCTGTGGGATTGGAGCCTCAGCGACGCCGCCTGCCCGCGGTGCCAGCGGCCCACCCGCCACACGTACCCCCAGCACGTGGCCCTGTACCACGAGGTGCAGGACCGGGTGTACGACAGCAAACGGAGGCGGCGCGGCCGCTCGGAGCACAGCGGCCAGGAGGGGCCCCCGGAGCGGGGGCGAAGGAGGTCCTTGAGCTGGCACCGGGATGGCCACCGGTGGTCTCGGCACGCCCAGGGCAGCAGCTCCTCGAGGAGGAGGAGGAGAAGGAACTGGGACAACGTGCCCGATGAGGGACGAGCTCCGAGCTCCGAGTGGGACAGCTCAAGCTCCTCGTGGGGCAGGCGGTCCCGGCGCAGGTTCCACACGCCACGGAGCCAAGATCAGCAGGAACAGCCATGGGGCCACCGCAGCAGACAGAGGTGGCGGAGCAGGAACAGGGAGCATTCCCACAGCTGGAACAGGGAATGGAGCGGGTCCCACAGGCGAGGCTGGGACACCCAGACACCGTCCCAGGGAATGGAGCTCCACGACGACTCCACAAGGCAAAGGCGTTGGAGGAACAGGAATGCTGATGAGGGACGAGCTCCAAGGCACCAACAGGACATGCCAGACTCCTCAGGGAGGGGCCGGTACCGGCACAGGACCCAGTAGCCCATCCTCCCAAGAGGGGAAAGGCCACACTCCATCCTGCCATTCCACAGAACAGCCCAGTGTCGAGCCTGCCTTCCATGACCTCCCAGCATGGAGCCACCAGATCCCCTCTGGGCATCCTGTTCCAGGGTTTGACTCCCTCCGAATAAACCAGTGTCACTTCAGCCAGCACTTTCCTGATTTCCCTTTGTGCTTTTTGCTGCCTCAGGAACCTCCACAGGTATTTTGGAACACCCCAGGCTCTGGGGGTGCCCTTGGTTTGCCCTCGTGAGCCCCATCCTTTCCCTCTCTGTGCTCCCTCCAGCCCCATCATGTGCCTCTGTGGATCATGGAAGGAGCAGAGGAGCTCCCCACATCCCCACCAGCTCTTCCCCTCTCTGTGCCCCAGGATTCCATAACTGAACTTAATTTATTTGTATTATTTTGTTTGTTTGGTTGGTTTGGTTTGGTTTTTTTTTTTCTTTCCCTCCAGTTTTATCCAGGGAAACTTTGCTGGGAAAAGCTGGAACCCCTCAGCATTTTTTCAGCAGAGCCATGACATGGTACAGGAACCTCTTCCACACAAAAAGGTGTGGCTGATACCATTCAGTGCTCAAGGAGGTGCCCAAGCCCAACCCCAGGACCAAAACTTGCCCTTCACTTCCCTCTCCCACCTATCACACAGTCCCTGTCCCCAAATGCCAGCCTTTAGAATCACCCCAATAACCTGCATTGTCCCATTTATCCCTAATTTGGGAATATCAGTGTAGGTGATATTCCCTAATACATATTCAGCTTGTGGGAGATGGATTTTGCCAATGGATACGTTCTCTGCTGGATGGAAGGAGGCTGATCACACTGCAAGAAATAATTGTGAGAAATTATTCACTGCAAGAAAAAAGCCATAAAATTCAACAAATGGTGAAAAGCAGGAGCTGGGGCTCACAGGGCTCAGTGCTGAGCCTTGGAATACAGTGCCTTGTATTCCAAGGTGGGCAAGGAGCCTGGATGTTCCCGTCATGCTATGGCAGAGCCACTCCTTTCCTTGAGCAAATTTATTTTTCTTCCACATATTTTTTCAGACAGACCTGGAGTTCACCCATTTTCCCAGATTATCCTCAAAGGTGGGCTCTTGCTACCAGAGACTCCTGGGAAACACACGCAGTGTCCGGTGGGAGAAGCGAGGAGCGCTGGGCACAGGAGGAGTCTGTGCACAGGAGCAGAACTATCCTGGTAATTTTTCCCTGGATTTACTTTTGTCATTAAATCCCAAAGTTCCCATTGGGTGTAAGCTGAACAGAGCTGTCCTGTTCAGTTTTCCCTGGATTTACTTTTTTCACCCTATACAAAACTTCCCCTCGGGTATAAGCTGTTGTTTGTTTATCTCCTGGAAAACCCACTCCCTGGCCAAGGCAGCCTCTCTGAATATCTTGCCAGGGATCTGGAAATGCTGGATGTGTCCACCTAAACACACTCACACAAACATTTCACTGGAAAAACCCTGGAAAGACACAGGTGAGCATTCACTGTGGATGGATGGTGGGGGCAGAGCCGTATTGCTGCTATTTTTGGATAACAGCGAGTAAGAAAACTCAAACGATTTCTCCTGAAATAAAAAAAAAAAAATAAAATAAAAACACAAAATAAAGGTTCTTGGAAAAGTGCAAACAGTCTGGAAGTCTCAGGGAAGAGCCTGTGGCCAGCGCTGCTCTCCAAGGTCACTGTCCAGGAGCTGCCCAGCCTGGATTCAGGACGTCTTCACAAACACCGGCACCTCGGCCAGGCTGGCAGAGTAATTCCTGAGGATGGTGCCCCCATCAAACACACGGGCAGAGTTGGTGTCCAGCCAGAGGTGTCCTTCTCCAGGCAGGAAGACATCCCTCCATGTTTGTCCTTTTTCTGTTATTGGAGCAATCAGGACCTGCAGTGAAAGAAAAAAAAAAAGGGGAATTAAAAAGAACTTCAGCAGGTGGTGGATTAGGGATGTACGTGTGGGGATGAGATGGTCACCAGGGAATTATGGAATGGTTTGGGTTGGAAGGGACCTTAAAGCCCATCTCATTCCACCCCCTGCCATGGGCAGGGACACCTTTCACCATCCCAGGTGGCTCCTAGTCCTGTCCAACCTGCCCTGAAACTATTTTCCCTTGTTTTATAGAAAAAGCAGTATCCAGCATTCTGAGACTATTTATTCCTTCTAAATCATTCCAAAGCTGCAGGAGGTTTCCAGGGCCCTGAATACGAGTTTTATGAGGAAAGCCAAGTTTTCCAGAAAGGCAAACCCCAAACCCACATAAACCAGCTGCTTTGGCTTGGATTTAAATCTGCTCAAGTCCGAAGCTCTGGTTTGTGGTTTGGCAGAGCTGAACGGTGCAGGATGGTGCAGAATTCCCACCTCATCTCCAATGAGGAATTCATCCTCTACGGTGAAGGCGGTCGGATCCGTGGGGCTGAGCCACCAGGCTGGACGGAAGATGGGGTGTCCCAAGCTCTGCCACTCCTCGCTGTATTTTAGGAGGAGTGGCACCACAAAGTCCCGGTGCCTCTGGATGCACTGGCGGGTCAGATTCAGGACCTGCATGGGCAGAGGGAAATCCATGAGGAGCTTGACAATATATATATATATATATATTCCTTTGGGAAGAGAAGTGACTGAATTCCAATGTCCTGGTCAAGTTATGGCAGCCAACAGGGTGCAAACAGGGTTGATATTGGATATTAATTGATTTGGATATGAATCCATTGATAATAGGTTTAACCCAATTGATAATGGATATGAATCCATTGGATTTAAATGGTTTAAATCCACAGATAATGGATGTGAATGCATTTGATTTAAATACGTTGTCAGTGGATGTAAATCCATTGGATTTAAATGTATTTAAATCTATTTATAATGGATATTAATTAACTTGATTTAAATGGATTTAAATCTATTGATAATATAAGTCCTTGGGATTTGAGAGGATTTAAATCCATTATAATAGATATTAATTAACTGGATTTAAATCTATTGATAATATAAATCCTTGGGATTTCAGTGGATTTAAATCCATTGTAATAGATATTAATTAATTGGATTTCAATGGATTTAAATCTATTGATAATATAAATCCTTGGGATTTGAGTGGATTCAAATCCATTATAATGGATATTAATTAACTGGATTTTAATGGATTTAAATCTATTGATAATATAAATCCTTGGGATTTGAGTGGATTCAAATCCATTATAATGGATATTAATTAACTGGATTTTAATGGATTTAAATCTATTGATAATGTAAACCCTTGGCATTTGAGTGGATTTAAATCCATTATAATAGATATTAATTAATTGGATTTCAATGGATTTAAATCTATTGATAATATAAATCCTTAGAATTTGAGAGGATTTAAATCCATTATAATGGATATTAATTAACTGGATTTATATCTATTGATAATATAAATCCTTAGGATTTGAGAGGATTTAAATCCATTATAATAGATATTAATTAATTGGATTTAAATCTATTGATAATATAAATCTTTGGGATTTGAGTGGATTTAAATCCATGGACAGTGGATATAAATCCAGTGGATTTACACGGATTTAAATCCATGGACAGTGGATATAAATTCATTGGATTTGCATGGATTTTGACCCATTGATAATTGATATAAATTCTTTGGATTTAAATAGATTTAAATCTATTGATAATTGGTATCAACCCATTGGTTTTAAATGTACTTATAATGGATATGAATCTGCTGCATTTAAATGGATAAAATCCTTTGATAATGTATATGAATCCATTGGATTTTAATGGATTTAAATCCACTGATATTGTATCTACACCCATTGGTTTGAAATGGATTTACATCCATTGGCAATTGGACATAAATCTGTTAACTTAAATGGATTTAAGTGGATTTAAATCCATTGATGATGGATATGAATGCATCCGATTCATATGCATTTAAATCCACCGATAGTGACATCAATCCTTTCAATTTAAATCCCTTGGATTTTCCATGTGGGAGGGAAGGTGTCCTGCTGGTCAGAGCGAGGGATACACACCCAGGAGTCACAGCAGAGCCAGGGTGGGGACCCAAAGGCCATCACGGGCAGGAAGGTCACGATCTGCAGCCACCGCACGAACAGCTCCGGGTCCCCCGCGGAGTCACCGGCCAGGCTCCCTCCTGTGGGAACACAGGGCTCAGTGGGGCTGCTCAGGGGCCTCCCACAGGAAAAGAAGGCTCTTGGGAACCCTTGCAGCCCCTTCCAGTGCCTAAATCCCCCCTGGAACCCGGAGCATCCCTGGGAGCCATCGCTCTGAAAACCTGCCACAGCTTCCCTAGAAATGGCGTGAGCCGAGGGCTCTCCCAGCCATCCACAAATGCCCATTTCCTCCAGAGGCTTTTCCCAGCTTTTGCAGCTCTCAGGATGTTGGGACACAACCCAAGGGGCCACGTGTCCCAGAAGCAAACACCCCAACCCTCTCCGTGCAGGGGGACCTGTGCTCCTGTCCTGCTCCCCTGGAATAAGCTGATGGGCGTCCATCAGGGTGGGAACTGCCATGCTGGGATTGCCTGAGCCACGTTTTCTGAGGAAAACAGGCTAAAAATAGAGGCCAAATTGAAAAATTGCTTCCAACCCCTATTTCAGGGCTGTTATTTAGCTCCATTCTCCAGGTCTGAAACCCCGTCCGCCCCAACAAAAGGGGCAACAATCCGCTTGGCCCTGATTAGAGGTTGTTTCTTGCCTTTTAAAACGTGTTTATTTAAGGATTTCTCCAGCCATTGTGCTTTGGGGGCAGAAAGGCAAACTTGGAGCAGAGCTGACTGAGTTTTAGGAACATCCATTCCCCAGCCAGGAGCCTGGGGATGTGGATCCTGGCTAAGGGCTCCCTCCTGGCTGTGCTGGGTGGGATTTAGCCCAAGCCAAGCCCTGTGGGGGTGGGTTGTGGTGGAGCTCTGCAAAGGGCATCCCCAGAGACCCGGCCGCTGCTGGGGCTGCCTGGTAATATTTACAGCATGTTCTTTTGTTTTTAATTCCTCAGTTGATTCCCTGGTAACACTGATCCCAATCAAGCCAGCAGAACAGAAAACCAGGGAGCAAACTGCTCCAAGCCTTCCCACAGCACACCTCAGGTGCAGATGTACCTCCCGCCTGGAAAAATGCCACAAAAACCACTACAGAAACGGCAGAAATAGGAGAAAAACCCAAACAAATCCTTACCTACTGTGTCAGGGATGAAGAAGTTGTAGCCCAAGAGGCTGTAGTGCAGCACGGAGGGGATCAGCCCCTTCAGCCCCGCGTGGCTCCAGTCGGAGCGCAGGGGGCTCATCTGGACGAACAGAGGGAGGTGACTGGAGCTGGGGAGGCAAAACAAACTCTTAGAGGTGCTTAGAGGGCTCAAAGGAGACGAAATTCCACAATGCCTGGCTGGCTTGGCAGTCACTGGGGTCAGATATAGAATCCTGGAATGGTTTGGGTGGGAAGGGACCTTAAAGCCCATCCAGTTCCACCACCCTGCCATGGGCAGGGACACCTTCCACTAGCCCAGTTTGCTCCAAGCCCCGTCCAACCTGGCCTTGGACACTTCCAGGGATGGGGCAGCCACAGCTTCTCTGGGCAACCTGTGCCAGGGCCTCCCCACCCTCAGATCCCCCCCGGATCATCGACTCCACCACGCTGCCCTGGACCACCTCCGTGCCACTTCCCTGGGTGCTGAGCGCTCCTGGCATCCCAAGGACATCCCCTCAACCATCCCCCAGGAGCTCACACACCCCTTGGCTCCAGCAGAGCATGTCCCTGGTACCCACCTGGCCCCGGCGCTGATGACGGTGCCATTGCCCAGTGTCGCCAGTGCTGCCGCCAACACCGTGGTGTATCCATCACCTGCCAGCTCGGCGGGAGGTGGGACGTCCTGCTCCAGGAAGGAATTACCCTCAACTCCCTCGAAGATCACATTTGTGGCCCCCAGGGCCTGCTGCAGGCGCCGGGCACGTGCCAGGTACCAGGCCAGCGCTGCCTCGCTGGTGACGTTCAGGCGGGCACAGAGCTGCCCCTTCCACGTGGTCAGCAGTGGGATCTGCAGATGAGGATGGAAGTCCCTGTCACATCCATAAAATATCCTGCTAATTCCAGGGCATGAGGCTGGGGAATGACACTCTGCCCCTGCACTGCAGTGCAGCTCACAAAGGTGTAAACCCTCCCTCAACCCCCCTCTCCCCCCCAAAAAAAAACCTGAGTGGGGTGGCAAAGTGGCTGATCATTAAACTGACCACAAAAAAACCAAATGGAGTTGAGGGATTTTCTGAACACTGACAACTTTTTAAAATATCTTCTGGAAGTGGGGATTTCTCCAACCAGGAGAGAGGCTGCTCTCTGTGCATTGGGCTGTACCCCCTGAAAAATAATAAGCCCGAGGGGGTTTATCCAGTGCTAATTTGGGGTTTAGGGTTGAGGGAGGTCCCTTACCGAGCTGGCCCCGGGTCGGGGCTGGCGGCTCAGCCAGTATCCCGCGGCCTCGCCGTGGTGCAGGGATTGCAGGAAGAGCGGGGAGGTGATGCTGGCGTAGGGGGACAGAGTGATGGAGAGCTGCAAAGGCTCCACCAGGGCCAGCTCCTGCCTCTTCCTGCGCTCCGAGGGCACACGCTCCTGTGGGAGGGAAGGGCAGGAAAGGGTGTTCGATGGGAGCGGCAGTGCCAGGCTGTCCGTGAGCGCGGAGGGCGGGGGGTACGGCCGTACCGCTGCGGCGAGGATGGCGGTGCCGCGCTCCCCCAGGGCCACCACCCCCTCCTGGAGGCCGTGCCGCTTCAGCCTCCTCACCAGCGACCTCAGACCTCGCTTGATTTTGGCGGCGGAACCCTCCGGGCCGTGGTACCGCCACAGCGGAGACCTGCGGGGTGGGAAAAGCCCGTGGGGTGGGGGTCGCGGTTTGGGCCGCAACAAGATGCTCCGGCCAGGGACTGGGACCCCCGGGAGGAGGGAACACTCACCCCAGGAGCGCCGTGTCGGGCCGTGTCCGTGCCGGCCCCGCCGGGGGGTTGCCCATGTGCCGGTGCGCGGCCGCCACGTCGGTGCTGATGCAGAGCAGGTACCGCAGGGGCTCCGCCCGGCCCGCCGGCGTCTCCAGGCAGAAGTGCCGGTGGCTCTCCAGCGACAGGAGCAGTGGCACGTCGGGCGACACGGTCACCGTCACTCCTGGGGGGGAGGCAAAGGGGAAACGCTGTCTCGGCTGCTCCCAGTCCTGATGCTTGAGCACTGCCAGGACCTCCCCGACTGATCCCACCACATCTGTCCCCATTCTGTTCCTGCTATCCCCTTGTAGCCTCCAAAATGCCTTTCAAGGGCTGGGTTTCTCCCATTCCTGCCTTTTTGCTCAGCGTGCAGTGGCTTCGGTGGTTCAGGGCAGCTGCAGGTCATTGGATAAGTTTGGGGGAATACCTGAAGTTTGGTGTTCTGCAGAATAATCCCAATATCCACCCAAAAATGACGACAGACAGCTGAACTCCTGCCTGAATGCAGCATCCCACAGCAGCATCAGGGAGCTGTGAAGCCACTTGAGCAGAGCTAGAGGAAGCAGCAATGGGCACAGACTTAGGAAAAAAATCCCAGACACATGAAGAGTACGGGATGTTCCCAGGGCGACTTGGACCACACCATCCTCAGGCACTCAGGTTCAATATCACAGCCTTTCCCTTTCACAGGGATGAGGTGGTGTGGCATCCATCCCCTGTGTCCTGCTGCCAGTTGCCATTACATCTGTAGGATATTTAATCGCCGGAGGCATCTGCGCTGCTCTTAAACCGGCCGCTTTAGAGGCGAGGAGTGGGATGGGGAAGCACAGGGATTGAGGCCATAGGACAGCAGACAGGGAAGGATATGATTACCTGTGGAGCCCAGGAAGTACCTGTCCAGGACAGGCCCGAAGCCGTCGGGATTCGCGCCGAGGTCTCCGCTGACGAAGGGCTGCGCGGGGCTCTCGGCGCCGTTCAGGGGCCAGCGCTGGGCACGGATGCTTGGCCCACCATACCAGGAGACATTGGCCATGGAAAAGCAATCCTGAAACCAGGAGAGCACCGTTAAAGAGCAAGGAACACCCAGGGCGAGGAGAAAGGTCAGGTTAGATGGGGCTGGGAGAAAACTGTGCTAGCGGAAAGTGTCCCTGCCTATGGCAGGGGGATGGAACGGGGTGAGCTTTAAATTCACTTTCAGAAGCCCAGCTGGGAAATCTGTTTGGGTTTCTTGGTTTGTTTGGTTGTTTTTAATTTCTTTGGTGCTTTCTCTTTGTTTTACTTTTAAGTTTGTTTTACTTTTAAGTTTGTTTTACTTTTAAAGACATTAACCTTTCTATCCACTTTTCCCAGAGTTTCTGGAGTGAATTTACAATTGCTGTTGTCCCCACCTGAGGGAGGTTTTAGCCCTCACCTCGATAGCACCGCAGCATCCCTGGAGGGGCACGTGCTCTCTCCCAAGGCACAGCTTCCCAAGGGCTGAAAACAAGAATTTCCCTCAACCAGACTCAGTTTGGGGATTTGGGACACTTCTCATAGGGCTGACAGGACCCTGTGCCTGGGGACATCCCCATCCTTGACCCGCCTCCTGCCAGAAACCATCAATTTTCACTTCAAAGCCTCTAAAACTTTCCCCTTTCTGCCAAGTCGAGGGATCAGCAGGACTTAAGAGTCCGCGTGACTTCCCAGGCGGGAGGGGTTTCCCCGAAATCCCGAGGATTTGGGGCCGTGGAGGGAGGCTGGGGCAGGCAGAGGAGACCTGAAGGACCCCAACTCAGCCCACCCCATCTTTATTCCCAATCCCAAGGCTTTGGAGCCTCCTGGGGCCCTGAGCTCGGGGCACAGAGAGGTTAAGTCTCTCCAAGGGGTGGGGAGAGGAGATGTAAATTATTAAAGTGGAAACCCTGGAGGCTCGGAATAGCTGTACCAGGTGTCAGCTGAACTCGTTACACCAGCTGGAAAAGAGGGAAAACCAGCCTGTTCTTAACTCAGATTCCGCTGGATCATATTTTCCAATGGTTTGGGGTTCTTTTAAAAAAGTGGGGAAAAGCCTCTCCTGTCTTGCTCATCCTCTCAAACACCCCACACCAATGCCAGCAAAGGAGACCCAGCCCTATATGCAGGGCCTGTGCCCAGGCAGCACCTTCCACCCCCCCAAAATGGTGCCAACAGGTGATTTATGGCTAAAGGGGAACAATCCCCCATCCCACAGGACCCCATCCTGCTTCTCTCCCTGTCCTGGGGGCTCCCCACCACTGGACACCTCGCTCTGACAGGGTTTCTCCTTCGCCTCCTAACGCTCCTTTTCAGAGCCTGCTCTTATTTAACCGAGGGACAAAACGGGGAATGATACCAAAAATAAAGCCCCCATAAGTGTTTGCAGCAGGGGACGTGGATTATTCCCATCCCGTGGGAGCTGCCCATTGTGTCTGCGTTGGAATGGACCTTCCCGAGGTTCTCGCCAGCATTGTCTCCGGCGGTTATTTACTCTGTCTCCATATAAACACAGTTCTCCCACCCCGGGGTCACCAGCACAGCACCACCAGGGCGCTGTGGGGTTCTGGGGGGCTCAGCATCGGCCCACTGTGCTTCCAAAAGGCTTTTCCAATGTGGCACCACCGGGGTGGGGAGGGGGCTCAGCATCGGGTCACGATGCTTCCAAAAGGCTTTTCCCACCCCGTTGCCGAAGGCTGTGGGAGTTGGGGAACTGTGCCAGCCCAGACCCTCCCCGCTTTGGCTCGGGGCGGGGGGACCCCGTTACCTTCAGCGTCACGTCGGGGCGCAGGGGGGTCCAGCGGACGCCGTAGCACTCGGTGCCGGGGGCCGCCGGGGGCTCCAGGGAGAGCCGGAGCTCGGCCTCCTCCTCCCAGGAGTAGCATAACTGGCGGCCGTCGTGCCAGCAGTGGTCCCGCGGCGGGGGGGGCTCGGCGGCCGGCACGCCGCCCACCGCGATCGCCGCCACCGCCCGGCCCGCCGGCAGCGCCCGCAGCACCAGAGCCCCGCGCCGGCGCTCCCACAGCATCCCACCGGCCCGGCCGCGCAGCACCCACTCCTCCGGGGACTGCTCCAGGGCCTGCCAGGAGATGATGCCGATGGTCATGGCGAAGAAGACGGCCACGCCGAGGCAGCCGACGGCGCCTTTCCAGGGCTCCGTCATCTCCCTGAGGCCCAAGGTCCAGTTGGACTCGGGGATTTGGCCGGTGTGGCGGGAGAGGGGCATGGTGATGCTCCGCTTCTCACCCCTCCTGCAGCAGCACAAGAAAGAAAAGCCTCTGGGGTTGCTCCGAAAGATTCTCTGGGACCGCTCCAAAAGCATGTACGAAAAATTAATTCGATTAAAAAAACGGTTTAAAAGAAGGAAAGCTGCGCTCTCTGCACTGATCTGAAGGTAAGAGGAGTCCCTTCCACAGCCTCCTCCACGGCAAATCCCGCTGCTGGGGTCGGTGACGGCAGCTCAGCCCCCAAACCCCGCTCAGCCCCTTGGCACGGCCGACAGCACCCACACAGGGACACTGAGGAGGAGGACACGCGTGGCCCAGAGCCCGGGGGGGAGATGGGGCCATGGCCGATGGGAAGCGGGGCTGTTCTCCAGCCTCTGCTGATCCCTGGGGTTTGGCATCAAGTCACTGCTCCGTTTGGAAGCGGCAGTAAATAGCCAGGGGTGCAGGAAGGTACAGGATGGTTAGAGAAAGGAGTGGGTCGGGGGATGCAACACCCTCTTTCCACCTCCTTTCTCTCTTCCCCGGAAAAGTATCTGGATATTGCACAGAGCAAAAAACACCCATGGGCAAGGTCCAGCTGCTGGGTGAGCCCAAGGGAACAGGCACTGGTGCTCCCCCAGGTAAGGGGTCACCTGTGGTGAGAGTCTCGTGGGGTGGCACTGGTTGTTCCTGCACCTCAGGGTGCCCCTCCCTGGCAGGTTGGGAATGGTTCCATCTCCCCTGGCACAGCACACCCATCCCTACGCCCACCACCACCACCCTCCTTTACCTAAAGGCAGGTTCAGAGATGCTGTTGCTCCCCCTGAAGTCTCCTCGATGTTTTTCCCACTGGTTTTTCCCACTGGCAGCAGGTTTTCCTCCTGTTCCCCAGGGCGGTTTTCCCTCCTGGCTGCGTCCGAGAGAGCTGTCGAGCCGAGGCAACTTGATCCAGCCTAACCCAAGAGCGTTACTTAAGCCCAGCTCCCTCCCTCCCTCCCACCCGCTCCCCTGCAGCTTGCACGTAGCCACAGGTGGCTGCACCAGAGACAGGGGCAGGAAATTAAAAATAATAGGTTTTAAAGGCTTTTCTTTAGAGGGGAATCATTTGAAAGGGATTTTTTTTTGCCAGGTTTTTGAGGTGGCTCTGGTTGAGGCTTTACCACCCACCTGGGGATCCACGTGTGGGAAGCCCTGGCAGCACCGAGAACTCCCTGTTCTGTTGCTTTGGATTTTGTGGTTGTTACCGTTATATTTTGGGGGATTTTATCCCTGTTTTTTACCTCACAGGAGCCACTGGACCCCCCCTCAGATCATCTCCAAGGTTGCCAAAATGGGAGCTGCAGGTAAGGGTGCTGCCTGCACCCAAAAGCAGAGGGAAGCAACTTCCCAGGACACTTGCAATCCCCACCAGTGCAAAAAACTGGAAATCTGGGATTTCCATCCGTTTTCCATGCCCCAGTCCCCATTCACGCTTATCCCACCCTGCCTACAGGTGATCAGGGAAGACCTGGATTTTCCAAGCAATATTAAAACCTGTTGGCTTCCAAGATATAAAAAAAAAAATGGGATTTAAAAGCATTTCCCCATCGTGCATCCAGGCCAAACCCCGACAATCCCAATCCTTGAACCCCGAGGCCAAAGTTCTGCTCACCTCTGATGTTGCTCTTTGGGAGAATCCCAGGAAAGCCAAATCCACCAGGAAAATTGTCATCCGTGGCTCAAGTAATGCCCTGGAGGGGCCTTTCCCCATCAGGATCGATTTTTCATTCCAGCTGGAGCAATATCCAGTGTGGGATGGAGGGAAAATGGGTGGATCATATTGGGACAAGCATCTCCCAGGGCCTCCAGAGCGGGACAGAAGGATGGATCTAGGATAAAGAGAAAGGATGAGGCAGGCCGCCCCAAAAACTTGGATGTGAGCTGTGAGACAGTGATGTCCATCCCAAAGGAGCTGGGAATCCCCTGGGAACACGGATCAGGAGAGGTTAGAGCAAAGCTGCAGGAGACAGAGCAGGGCCGGGTGCGAAGCACTGAATGGGGAGGTCACAGATCCCGTGAGACCCTAAAACTGGTTAAAATAACGAGAAAAACATTCAAAAAAAGAAGGAAGAAAGGGGTGTTCCTTCCACCAGGGAAGTTACAGGTACTCAGGGTGCTCAACACACCCCATGATGTGGAAAAGGGGAAAAAGTAGAAGTGAATAAACCCCGTGGTCATTCAGAGCTGTTTGTCCACAGCATCAGCTGGACCTGATGGAATTACTGGTGTGGGATTTGCCACCATTTTCCCAGGCTTTATAGGTCCATGTGCCCCAGGCAGGGATTGGTTTGGCTGCCTCTTTTCTGCAGGTTTTGCAGAGGAGAGGAAAAAAAAAAAAAGATCTTTGGGATGATCCAGAGTCCTGGTGCGCTGGGAAGGATTAATCCTCTGTCCAGGGGAAAGAAGGGGATGCAACAGCATCACCCAAAAGCTGCACAGGGATCTGCAATTCCCTCTTTCCCACCCCAAAACAGGCTGGGAGGAGTGGGGGGGGCGACTAATGGTGTTGTTTGGCTGTAGCAGCTCAAGGCAAAGCTCTGTCACATGGCCCACGATTAAATCACATCCATGGGATGGCAGAGGGGCCCCCAAGGTGGGATTAGAGAAACCCCAGGATGGCATGTCCGGTGGTGGGGATGCAGCGGGATAAGGGAGGGGTGGAGGGGCCAAACCCAGGTGGGATCTCAGGAAACGGGGATTTTTAAAAAAGCTTTTCTTAAAAAGCGTCTCAAATCCCGGGGAAAAATCCTGCTGGAGGTTTCAACAAATTATTTGGCCAAGCTTGCCCCCCCCCCCCCCCAGCACTGCACACGGGCAGGGTTTGGGCTGAGCCCTCTTCCCTCGCGGAACTCCTGTGTTTTGGGAGGAGGAACAGTTTCAGGAGTTCTCCTGCCCGTCACAAATCGCAGCACGAGGTGGCTCCCGCGAGCAGCAGGGAGCCTCCCTTCATCTTCCTCGCACCGCCAAGGAAAACCACTTTGCCTTGTCCTGTTACAGGAAAAAAAAAACCCTCATTTTGGGGTGGCTCCCTGGATTCCAGGAAAGTGTCCTGCCCCTCTGCTTCCAGCAGCTGGGGTTTTGTTACACATTCTTATGTCTCCTCCTATGCAAAGTGGAGCGTCTTTCCCCTCTTCCTGACTTTGCAGGGCTGAAAGGACCTTAAAGTTCCCTTTTATTATCCAAGCTCCAAGGATGCTGAGGGGCTCGGAGCAACCTGGGCAGTGGAAGATGTCCCTGCCCATGTGGAACCGGGGGGGCTTTAAGGTCCATTCCAAACCAAACCATTCCAGGATTCTGGGATTTGCCAGCCCTCGAGGCTCCCTAGGCCGTGCAGGATGTGGCACCTGTGGCTGTTGGTCCCCAGGGAAGGATGGAGTGGGAGGCTTGGAAACACATTTAACCCACCAGCACCAATAAGCAGAGCTTGGGAATCCAAGCTGTTTGGTGAAACACCCAGAAAAGAGGCACTGAGGGTTATTCCCACTGGGATTTAGGATCAGTGGCCCCTAAGAGAGGCTTCCTTCAGCAGATCACACACCACATCCTTAAAGAGTCCTGCTGGAAAAAGAGAGAGCATGGAGAGCCACGGGGATTTTCCATGTGTGTGGGGCTGCACTTGGGAAGGACCAGCCCTTTCCATCAATATTTTCCTTGAAGCACCAGCAATTACAGCCACAGCCTCTCAGCAGCACGGCCAGACCCTCCAGGGGAGGCTGGTCTGGGGTTTCTTAAATATTAATGTTTTAAAAAAAAATAAATAAAGGAAAGCTGTGTGGGTTGGCCAAAAGCAAAGGAAAACTGGTGAGAGCAGCAAAACCCTCCAGGATTTGGTGTCTCTCCTTGATTTTCCCCATTCTGGAGCAACCTCACCCCAAACTCTCCCTGGGGGGATGGGTCCTGTGGTACCAAAATCCCACTACCCCAAACCCCCACTTTTTATCCATTTTTCCATGATATCCACAAGCTGGGAGACACAGTGGTGAGACAGGGTGGATTACCTGAAGCTGGAAGCATGGATGTACATGGATATACTGTCCTCCTGCTCTCCCAAGGTTTATCTCATGGGAGAAGATGCCTTCAGAATCCATCCCAGCAATAAACTGGCTGATATGCCGTGGTGGGTGTTCTCCATTGGTTTTCCTTCCAGTTGCAGTTCCCAGCCTTTCCTTTCAGGGCCAGCAAAAGCCTTTGGCTGTGCTGGAATTCTCTGTGCCTTAGGAAGCCTTGTGCTCCTTATTCCAGCTGGGATATTTATCACTTTAAAAGAAAAAAAAAAGAAGCAAAAAGGGTTATACGGCTCCTAAACACCCAAATCTCAGCCCAGATTTCCTCCTGGAAAACAATCCCAAATTTCCATGAACTCCACAGCTATTTATAAAGCAGCAAATGAGCAGCAGGACTTGGAATGATAACAGGGCTTTACAGAGAGGAACAGCCCTTGGAAGTGACTACAGGACTACTGTCCCTTCCCACCCCTATCCTGTCTCCCAAACCGGCAGCACCCGGATACAGGGGGCTCTTTGTGTCCATCCACAGCCCACCCGTGCTTTCAGGGAAGTCCCACATGGAGCAGCAGATTTTGGGGAGGGGGAGGGCTGGGGGACAGCCTGGAGCACCCACAGTGACCCGTGGATGGATAATTTTCCAGCTGGGAAGTCACAAGCTCCAGGTGCCGACTCCGGTTGGTGCTGATGGGATAGGAACAGCCCTTGTCCCCTTTCCCTCCAGGCAAAGCCTGATATTTTGGGGATACCCAAGGTGGTGAGAGGGATGCAGGGACCAAACCCATGTTCCTAATGCACCATAGTCCCTAAAACTGCTAATGTGGGGAGAGAAGAGCCCACTGTGACAAGAAAAACCCCTCCATGGGGCACTCACCCCACTTGAGCTCCCAGATCCAGCCCAGGCACCTTAAATCCAGGGATTATTGCAGCATCCAGACACCCTCAGTGTTCCTGCTCCAAGCTCAGGTCCCTCAGAGTGGGGTGGAGGTGCTGATTTGGGGTGTCCAAAGTCAGAACCTGCTTGGGAGGGGCCGTTGGCAGCTCCGCTCTCCCCATAACCCCAGGAACAGGGCTGGGGCTGTGGCAAGGCCAGATCCATGTGCTGCTCCCCTGGGAAAAGCCTTCAAAAAGCCCAAACCATCTATTTTTTCTTAAAACAAGGCACAACTGCTGATAAAAGCCGTGGCTGCCAAAAGAGAGCAGCTGCATGCCATAACCTCGGCCCATGATTCTGGTCTTCCAAAATCCCTTGGTTTTCCAGCAAACCCTTTGGCAGAGGGGATAAGGGGGGGGATAAAGGGGAGGCTTGACGTGCCAAGGGAGCTGCTGGAGGTGACCACAGGCTCTTGGAAAGGACCTTTCTGCTTCATCTGCCTCTCCCAAGCTTCCTAGAAATCTGCTGAGCAGATTCGCAGCCCACGTGCTGCCAAATCCGATCCCGGCCCCGGAGATGCCGTTGGGATGGTGAGATCAAAATTCTGCCTGTGGAGCTGAGCCACCACAGGCTGGAAAGGTGCAGGACAACCTCCTGGACACCCTTGTGTCCCCAGAGGAATGACACTTCCCAGCTACACACAGGAACCCCCTCCCCACGGGATACCCCGGCTCCATCCACCCCTCTTCCCTGTGGGGGTCATCAGCAGCCCTGAAGCCTGGTGCTCCCTAAGGACAGTTGTGGTTCTTTTGGGAGAGCTCCAAGGGCACACCAGACCCCAGCCCTCGCTCCTGGCTGCCATCCCAACAATGCCCTTGGATGTGGTTTCAGTGGCACAGCCCTGCTGGGCAGGGAGGGGGCTGCGGGTCACACAACCCCACGTGGCTCGGAGGGGCTGCAAGGGAGCTCTGGGCTCCTCCTTCCTCTCCAGGGAACTGGCTTGGACTCACCTCTGCAGGCTCTGCTCTGAGGAGGGCACAGACCTTCCTCTTCCTCATCTTCATTTTCTTCTTACTTCCCTCCTTTTTCTTCCTCCTCCTCTCCTTCCTTGCCCAGCTCCTGCACACCCCTCACTGCAGCAATTTAGGATTTATGGGGTTACCCCAGTGCTGTCCCCCAGGATCCACACACAGGGAACCCCCCCCCAAACTTCTCCCCACCCATCATGGATGCTGCATCCTCAAGATTTATAACTGGAAGGGGAATCTCCCCCCGGAGAGTCAACTAGGGGCTTCCAGTAATCAGCAATTACCAGCCCTCACAAGCTCCCCCGGCCTCTCCCAGAGCAGAGCCCGGGACTAATGAGGTTTTGTGCTAATTATAGTGAGCAGGCAGGGCCAGGAGTCCTGGTGAGGGGCTGCAGCAGCCACCACACGGAGCTTTTGGCAGGAGACCTGTCTGGATTCCCTGGGATATAAAACACACCGGGGTTAATCCAGGACAGCAATCCCAGCCGTGCCCAGGGCTCCTCCATTCCCAGGAATGCTGGGGATGCTGTTCCAGCCCTGGCCCTGCTTCCTGCTCACGAGCTGGTCCTTTGTCATCCATCACCTGGAATAATTGCTGCTGAATATTGTAGGATTCTGCTCTACCTGGCATTGTACTGACCTGGAGATTGAACCAGCAAGGGAAATCCAGCCCTTTGGACAAACCCTGGGGATATTTGGGAACTGAACAACGTGGATGAGGCACCCGAAGCCTGTTCAATGACAGATTTAAGCATGTGTCCAGCATCCCAAAAGGGTTTAATCCTTCTTAAACTCTTCTCTCCCCATCCCAGCAGCTGGCTCAGCGCTTCCCAAATCCATCTCCTCTCCAGCCAGGGCAGCAACACCCACTCCAGCTGCTGAATCACAAACCTCAGCCCAGCTCCCACCATTCAGCTCCCTTGGGAATGCTATAAAACCCCCTAAAATGAAACAAAAAACCCCAAACCTTGTCCAGTTCTGCCCCACAGACAGAGCCCTAGATTAAACATAAACCAATGAAATTGGGATTTTAATGAAGGTGCTGGGAAGGAACAGCCCCAAATTACTGTCCTGGCTCCCTGATGGGACTCCTTTT
>JAWWLV010000179.1:8849494-8865014 GCA_035041135.1 Platyrinchus mystaceus
ACCCAGCTCCAGAGGGTTACCAGCAGCACGGCTGCCAGCAGGATTGGTGCTGGAGAGGGGCCCTGGATAACACAGGGGTTGCTGTGGGGAGCCTGGAGAGAGAGCAAACCTCACCCAAAAACCCACCTTGCCATCACGTGTGTCTCCCTGTGCATCAGCCACTGGCAACGGCCCTGCTGCAGCTTCTCCAGAGACTCATGGCTACATCTGGGGCCCAGAAAACACCAGCAAGGCAATAAACCTCGGATTTCGGGACAAAAGCTGATTCCCAGCTGGGGAACGGCAGGGTGTCAAGAAAAAGAAGTCTCCGTTATGATCCTTCCCTATTTTTAGCCCCATTTCCTACGGAAATGAGATGTCTGCAATCAAGTCCTCTTCTTGCCTGATCCTCTGCAACACCAGTTTTAATACATTGCCTGATTTCAGGCAAATGAGGGATAAGCCACAGGAGAAAAATCTCCTTTTCCTGCAAGTTGTGTGACAAAAAAAAGGCCAAATTTCATGGAAAAGCATTAACAGGGCACAGATTTGCAGGGATGAGGGAACAAACGCACAAGAAGCACTGAGTTAGAATGGAAGCCACCTTGGGAAAATCACTTCACCTCCCTTTATACCACCCCCCAGGACCAGGCTGGATCCAATACCAGCTGCTCCAGAAAAAATATATCCCTGGATTCTTTAGGAAAAGGTCAGAGTGGTGGTGGGAGGGGGGTGTGTCCCTGGCAGCACATCTGGGGACTACCCAGAGAAAACTCCTACTCCTCACGCACAGATCTCCCTGGCATGGTGGGAGCCACATGTGTGTTCCCGCAGGAACACTCAGTGCCACATCCCACGTTTGCCAGGGAATATTTGGCTGGGTGACAGTGGAAACAGGACTTTATCATCTGCCATCACTGAGTAAGCCACCTGTGGCAGAGCCAGGTGGGAGAGGTGCAGGGGATATTGTTTTCTGCTGAAATATTTGTGGTCGGGCCATTCCATACTTGCTGTTTTTTTTAAGGACATGGAGTCTGCTCTGGGAAAGAGGCCAGGGGCTCCCATGAATCACGGCCCTGTGAACAAAAAAAATCAGCTGAAATGAAAAGCTGGCCTAAAGCAAAGAACCAAATCTCCTCAGGCTGCAGTCTCAGATCAGGGGGATCCTGTTCCCTACTCCAAACCACTTCCCTCCTGGATCATCAGCTATTTGACAGCTGCCAAAGAAATTGAACCTTGTTGCTTCTGAAAGAGAGCAACGGTGTGTTTTTATTTAGGAAAGGGAAATAAAATAACAGCAGTCCCTTTTCTCTCCATGAGATGATCCAAAGGCACAGGATGCCAGCAAGACCATGCAGGAGCCAACTCCAGTTCAGAAATGACCAAGGTATATCAAAGTATCTCACAAGGTTTAGCTGCTCTCCTGAGCCTCCATTTCAAGGGCTCAAACGTGTTTCCAGCTCATCCATCACATTTAATTGTCACTCACTAATGACTGCCCAGACATTCCCCGCGTGCGGCTCGGCTGCCAGGAGAGTTATTGCCAGATGGAGCCATCAGAGAATGCTCCCCAGGGATATAACCAAAGCCATGCTGCCCTGTCAATAAACATATTTTGGGCTGTTCCAGCAAACCCAGCACCCCCAAGGGTCCTCCCAGCCTTCAGGCCCTCTTCACCTTCCTCATGCCCTCCGTGGACTCGCTCCGTTCCTTCCGAACCCGACCCCTGACCCCACTGCAGCCGTGAAACCACGTTGACATCCAGGAGGAGGCACAGGAGCAGGGACACGGATCCCAGTTGCTTCTCCACGTGCTATAAATAGCAAGAGGGAAAACAGATGAAAGGCCCTGAGCCCCAGCACTGCCCAGGCGCTCCGGCTGCAGCCGGACTTCTCCATGCGGGATTTGCATCAGCCCAGACCCGCTGGGGAAACATTCCTTTTATGTTATTAATAAAAGGCTGGTTTTTAGGCCACAGGAGATGATAAAACCTCTAGCACAAGAAAAACCCAACCAACACGGGTTCCTGGTGTCCCGTTCTGTCTGTCACCGAAGCGGATTCCGAAGCGCGTCTGGATCACGCTGAGAAAATAAATCTGGCTCCACGTCAGAGTTCAAAGACGCCTTCACAAAGCTGTCAGGGAAAAAAAAAAACACATGGAAGGGACACATTAACAGCATTTCCCTCCCCCTGCCCCAGGGCCTGAACAACATGTCCCCGAGAGCTTTCCAAGCTGCTTCGCCACTGGATAAACTCCGGCAGCTCACGGGCTGGCAGAGCGCGTGACCCACACACCCCAACGGAGCTGCTGAAATCCCTTTGCTGCCCTGTGGGTCCCCAGGAGAGTGCCCTGAGCTTTGCTTTTCCCCAGGAGCCGGCTGTTGGGAAGGAGGGCGCTGCCACAGACCACGTCTGCCACGCTCCATCGGGCTCCTCACCGCAGGAAGTTTCCCACCACGGGCACGGCTTCACCTGGGAAGCTGGTTTTAGAACACGGAGCAACGTGCTGAGGGAAGGGAGAGGAAGCCCATGGTGGAGGTAATTTAAACCTCCAGAAATGCTGCAGAAAGTGAGCCTGTGGGATGACCAGGAGGGGCTGTGTCCCCTTCAATCACTAGGATGATTTCATTGCCAGGATGTGAAACTCAAGTCCAAGCCCCTCGAAGGTGCAAGATCGGGAGCACTGGAGGGGTTTGGAACAGAATCAGCCTTTAAAATGATGGAAACCTCGCTCTGAAGCAGCTGGACCTGAGGGGGAGGGAAAAACCTGCAGCCACAAAGGAATTCAGGTGCCACAGGCCACTCCTGAAAGGTCAGAGGAGGAGGTCAGGGCTGGGCTCAGCGATCCCTCCACAGCACACAGGGAATTAGGGATTCAAACACCTCCCTTGGCTCCTCCAGAGAGGGGAGGGCAGGAGGAACTCTGGGAGAACACACACCTGGGATCCAGGGAGCAGCAGGGCCAGGGATCCACTCAGCTGCACCCAGGCATTCCTGCCCAAAACAGGGGGATGGCAGAGCAGGGATGGCAGAGCAGCAATGGCACCTCCTGAGTAATTTCCGACAGCTATTCCCAAGCAAACCTTGCAGCTGGCAAGAAAACAACGCTTCCTTAGTATGGGAAATGTCAGAGCTGCACAGCCAGTTGTCCTGCTGCCGTGGAGCCCTGCTGGAATTCTTGGAAAGCACGAGAGGAGCAGCACAGGCAGTGGCTTTGTGGCCAGCGGGCAGGGATCAGCGCTGGAATTCGCTCAGATTCCCAGCAGTGCCCTCTGCTCCGGCTCTCCAGCCTCCTTCCAGGGGGGACAATTGCCACAAGGGTGGCCACAGCCCAGGCCTGGTTCTTGTCTGACCCACGTGGATCTGACTCTGGGCAAAGTATCTCAAATTCCACCCGGATCCGACGTGATGTTCCGTCCCAACAGATAAATTTCCACCACGAATCAGTACAAACCTGCTTTGGTGAGAAATTCCTCTTCTTAACCTATGTAAGTGCTATTTAGCACGGGGAAGAGGGTCACAAGGATCATTCCCCAACACATGAAGCCACATGGAGACCTGTGACTTCTCCACAGAAAACCAGGGACTCCTGTTTCCACCTGGAATTGTAAAAACTTTTTTTTTTTTTAAATTCCCTTGAAGCAAATATTAAAATAATCCCCTTTTCCCTCAGTCTTAATGAGTAATCCCAATAAAAAATGAATACTTTGCTCTAATTTCATATCATAAACTTTTCAAACAAAAAAACTTTCTGATAGTGGTTGATTTTCCCTTCCTGCATTTTTCTCCCCCAAAATGCTGTGAAACCACTCTAATTTTGTATAGTATCTCACCTGGATCAGAATTACACTCCCAAGGGCTTTTTTGGGGGCATCAGTTTTTACAGAACTTAAGCCACTTGCTTTTCTTTTGACTCCATACAGGCCTCTTCCCTCCATATTTCCAAGCCCTGAATCTCTTGTTACTTCCAAGTGTTCCTTCCTGTCTGGGAAGGACAGAACATTCCTGCTACATCCCCTTTAAAGCCAAGACATGCTGTTTCTTAGCCCCAGCACCTAAACACAGAGGGACTGAGGGTTTCCAGTCCAATTCCTTCAGCTGCTTCCGCTGTGGATCAGGAGCAGCCTGTATCCGGAGGGAGGCACCTCGTGCCAGCCCACAACACCCTCTGCCTGCTGCTGGGATCTGTGTGGAACTGGAATCACCTGTGGGAGAGGTGGGAGATGATTTTTGGAAGGGGTCTCCCCACCCCTTCAATTTTAAGAGCTTGGGAACAGGGATGTGATGATCCAAGCCGTCCATCAGCTGTTTAAAACTGGGTGTCCAACCTCAGCAGCAGGGAAGGAGCAGCATTCCCAAAGGCTATCCGTGCCAGAGGATCCCAAACAGCCTCTGCAGATCCAGCTCAACCCAGGCCCACCTGGATCCTCCTCCGGCTCAAATCAGGCAGGTGAGAAGCAAACTGGCACCTCAAGTGATCTCCAAAAGGAATGGTGAGATTGGACACCCAGGACAAGCCCCAGATGGACCCAAACCTCCGTTTCCCTCAGCACAGAGTCCTGGCAACCTTGGTCCCAGGAGGAGCCGCCGTGGCAGGGCCCAAGGACACCCAAACAAGGATTTCCTCCCAGTCTGAAGTGAGATATTCCCTAGGGAAGTGACAAGGTAAGCAGGGCCCGATATCCCTCCCCATGGTGACTGCAGGGAACCCCATAGCTACCCCAGGAGCCTGCTGAGAACTCCATGAAAATCCTTCTGGTTGATATCCAGCCCAGAAACACCAGCAGACCTTGGCTGGACACACCTGGCCTCGAACGTGCTGCTCAGAAAGGGACAGTGCTCAACATGCAGGCAAGGAAAATACCAGGATCTCGACACTGGAATACACTCAGTAGGTCAAACCCCAGCTCTGAGATAGCCACAAGCCCCTCCTGAGTGACTGGTGTCTATCTGAAGTCTTACACCCACAGACAGTGCAGTGCTGCTCACCTTCAAGAGGGCAGTTTTCCAGCTCCATTTCCCACTGCTAATCCTTAAGAAGGATTTTCACCACTTGGCACGAGCTGGGGGTAGATTTGGGACCCTGCAGTCACCTTGTTTCACAGCTCTTTTCACTCCCGTGGGCTGTGGGCCACGCTGCACCCCAGGGCATCCCCTGAAGCCACACCATGCCAGGAATTACATGACCAGAGCTTTTTGAGAGCCTGAAGCTCACAGAAGGGTGTGGAGGCAAAGGGATCCATCAGGCATGAAGAGGCTGGACAGCCAGCCATGGATGCCAGGTGTTTAAAACTCCTGGCAAATAAACACCACCGAGGCTGAAATGACAGTTTAGAAAATATTTCATTATTTTAAAAAGACACACACAGAAGTTTCCATTTCCCACTACAGCAACAAGTTCAAAACTTTCCAGTGCTGAGGCAGTTTAATTTCCATGATTGCCTGGAGCAATAATGATTCCCAGCCAAACCCTCCCATCATCAATCAGGACAAACACGGGTAGATTTCGATGGTGTTGATCCGGAGGACGGTCTGGGGGTTCCTAATGACTGAAAAAGAAGGAAAAAGAGAGGGGAAAAAAAAGGATCAGGGTCAGGTGACAGTGCAAACCCGGTGCCTACCTGGTCCCAGGGCTCCTGGAGGGCTGTGCTGGCAGACAGCTGCATTCCATGGGGATGGCTTTACCATCCATTCCACACAAAAACAGCTGGAATTTCCCCCCCCCTCTCAGAAAAGGGAGTCATTTGGCACCCAAAACCTGCCACAGGACCCAGCTCGCTGGTACCTGGGACGGCACATCCAATGTTTCAGGCTTTGGGAAGGGAACAGGACTGCTTTCCAGCCCAGGAAGTCTATTGCCAGCAAGGTCAGGCAACACAGGGTGCTGGACTGAGGGAATATTAAATCCTGGTGCTCTGTGGGCACACTCGGCCCTGAGGGGCTTTGGGGACACGGAGAACAACCTTCCTCAGACCCTTGTGCCATAATACCTCCCCCTCCCATCCCCAGCACCGACCAGCAGGGAAGGAAACGTGTCCTTTCCCTCTTACTTTTCTTCCTCTGGTAGTTGTGCCTCTTCCAGAAGCGCATGTTGATTTTGGGCCACGACTCTGTCTTCTCAATCACTGTGGCCTCCACACGGACCAGCTCTTTCCTTAAAAATGAGTTAAATAACAAAAAAGAGTGATGCTTTTAATCTTCTCCTTCTATTGGGGAGCAGGTTTCTGGGAAAAGAGACATGGGGATAACACATCCTGCCTGACAGAGCCAGATCCTGCCTGCACAGCCCAGATCCATGGAAATTACGGAATCACCATGGGAGGACAAAGGCAAAGCCAAAAGCCTCCAGGTGCTGTACCTGGATCAGGTGATGTGACAGTTCACAGAGCAGAACTTGCCAGTCATGTGAGGGATGAGATCACTCCACCTGAGGGGGCAGGAGTGAGAGAGGAACCTGCAGGAACTTGTGGGACTGTAGCAAGATAAACTCGCCTGGCACCTTTTCTTTTTGGGACAGGTTCAACCCCACCCACAGCCCCTTCTCCTGGTCAATAAAGAAATCCTTCCTCCTCATCTCCTGGTCACCACACAAGTCCTTCCTCCTTCTCTAAAGCATCACAGACAGCTGGAAAAAAGCCTCACCTCACTCACCTGAGGAAGTCATGGCAAACGTTCGGTGCTCTGGGATTCATCCCACTGTTTCTGGCAGGAACAACAGCCAATGGCTGCTGGAGCAATTCCCTTCTCCTCCCACACACCTCTTGTGCCTCCCACTCCTGGTCTGTCCTATTTGTTTACCCCAGGTTGGCAGAGCAGATGGGGACTCACTGAGGATTCCAGGTACTGCTCTGGGGGAGCTCAGTGAGATCCCTCAAAGGCTCAAACTACTGCTGGATCCCATTTGTGCACACGGCAATTCCCAGCCAGCACACCCCCTTCCTCCCTCAGCACGGAGATGAAGGGAATATACAGCCTTTGCTGCCTTCACAGGGGAGTAAAACCAGAGTAATTCACCCCTCCATGTCACCTTATGGACACACACCAACACCTCCTGCCCACCCTGGGGTTCGCAGAGCTCAGAGAGGAGAAATCTGTCCGTCCCTCCCCAAAATAAAAGAGCTCTGGGCTGTCCAGCTGCTCTCTGAAAAACTCCAGACCTGGAAAACGAGGTGGTGGAGGCAGGACCAGCTCCCTGTCTGCACAGCTCCTCCTCTCTGGGTAGGTGAGAACCTCCAAAAAAGAGCCAGACTAGAGCTCTGGCCAGGGGGGGTTTAGTCAGAGCCGCAGGGGAGGAGGAGCAGCCACTCTTCCATGCACAGCACTGCAGAATGCCATTAAAAGCTCGTTAACTTTGCCACAGGAAGACATTTAAAGACCATTTTGCTGACAAACTGCTCTGTCTGCACTTGAGGGGGGCAGAGGGGGAAGCCCATCCAGCCTAAATTGTTCCAGCGAGGTCACTGGGAGGCCAAAGGCTTCAGACAGTCACCATCTCTCTTAAAATCCATCCCGGGGGTGTGATTAAATCACAGATTGAATCCTGGAGGGAGGAGGAAACCAATGCATCTGCAGTCAGTGACTAACCCAGAAGAAAGCAGACATAAAAATCTAGATTTTAAGAGACCAGTGGGTGACCCCGACACCCCAGCTCCAGGATGTGATCCAGATTCAGCACTACTGAACCACACACAAGCCCTGAAACGCTGAGGGAGAAACCAGAGAGTAAAAACTGCACTCCAGCTGTGGTTTACCACCATAATTTGGGAGCTAAACTTCCTGGATTCAAGGCCCTGGCGAGCCCTTCTCTCTTGGACACAGCACCAGGAACTGCTGGTGAGAGGCTGAAGCACAGCAGAAACCAACTTGGCTGGTGAAGAGCACATGAACAGAAAAAGTTCTCCCAAGGAAAAAAAAAAATAAAAATCTGTATCAAACGTTTTAGGTATGACTGGAATGCCCATAAAAATAAGAAGGGGGTCACACATTTCCCAGAGCCTGACACAGCTGGGCCTGCTGCCTTCAGCAGCAAAATGGTTCATGGCAAAGCACCAGGGGTGGGACTTTTGCAGGAGGTGAAAAAAAAAACCCCCATGCCTGAAATCTCGTGGATCTGAGCTGGGCTCGAAGGTGTTGTCATGAGGCAGAGAAAAAAAAACACCCAGGCAAGCTGCAACCCCACAAGACTGAAACAGAGCAAGGCCATACATAACTCTTGGAGGTCATAATTCCGGCTGCCAAGCTCGCTCCCTGCAGGACTGAATCCCAGCCTGGCTGGCTGTGACAAGAACAGCCTTCAGCATTTCCACTGCAAAAACGGGCAGGGAGCAGGAGGAACAGGTTCACCTAGAGGAACAATTCCCCATCAGGGGTGTTTTGTCTAGAAATAAGCCAAGCTTTCTCGTGGAGGCACCTTTCCCTCCACTCAGGTCTAACACAGCTCGTGCCCTTGTGCCAGGCGGGGCATCCACTGACCCGGACAAACAGGGAGCCCAAGGGATTCCAGGGCAGGAGCCAGCCAGGAGCTCTCCCAGAATAGCCTCCACCATGCAGATATGGGTTGGGGCACTGCTGTTTATTCAGGGTCTGAAGGAGTGTCATCCCAGGAGGTACCAGAGAAACAAACCACGGCCGGCTGTCCCAAACAGGACACGTCTGGGAAGTGTCTCAGGCACTGTGAGTGTTTATTTACAAAATGACAGAAAAACCAAACTGCCTGTGTTCTCATCCAGCCCCTTCTCTCCTCTCCAAAGTGTCTGTGGCTTAGGGAATTGTGTGGGAAAACTGCAGCTCATGCTGCTGATGACACCCTTTCCTTCCTCCTTTCCCCTTTCCTTTCTCTCTTCTCCCTTCCCCTTTCCCCCTCCCCTCAGCCATACCTGTACAAACAACTCCTAAATACCCACCAGCCCCTGAGAGAGACTCAGCAGCGAAACCACCTGAAACCAGGTGGTTTTTCTAGCCTGAACCTAAAAGCCACCAAGAAATAATTCCCAGGTGTCCAAGTTCCTCCTCACCTGGCTGTTCTTTGCCACAGTTAATGCCAAGGTCTAAACGGGTGGTTTAGCCACAGCCAGGGCTTCCAGGTACTGTGAGCACCTGCAACATTCCTTATCCCGTGTGTTTTCCCACTAAAACCTCCTGTCCCAGGGAGAACAACAGGCCAGGACTTTGCTTTTGCTCAGTAATAATGCCTGGTCCACATCCCCCTTCCTTTTGGGAAGGAAAAGGCTGAGGAACCAGGGGTTCTGTACAGCAAGTCCTACAGCACTGGGAAGGAGACAGTGCCAAGGGATAAACTTCTCACAAGTTCCCTGATTGCTGGATTCTGTGGCTAAGAGGAAGGGAAAATTAGGAACACTAAAATTAAGATTAAGGCCTGCTGGGGTCAGGCAAGGGCAAAAGGAAGCAGGTTAAAAACCCAGCTCAGATTAAGGGACAGAAAAGGATTTCTGGGGTATTTCAAGATGACTATCACAAAAATTAGTGTAAGGGAGTAAATAGGTTGAAGAGCAAGATTTCCTGGCAGTTTGTGCAAGGAGAAAAAGATCCAACTGAGGTGAACATCCTACAGTTACCTCAAAACTGGGACTTGCTGCTCTCTGGGCACTGGGGAGGCTGAGAGTCAGCAGGGCTGTTTTATTGGTGATTCTTTCAAATGGGCTGGGAAAAGAGCTGATAAATCCCAGTTTCAGAGAGTGCAGAGCCCTGAAGCTACCATTAAATACAAAAATGTAAGATAATTCCTTTATGAAGCATCTTACCCCAGCAGTGGCCTTCCAATGAGCGTGAAGTCATCAGCACCAACCAGCAAAACCTGGGGAAAACAGATCAGCCATAAATCACTGCTCATTGTCCCAGCAGAAATGCAAACAGGACCTTCCAAATCCTACAGACATAAAGGAGTCAGGCTGCTTAAAAACAGGCCTTCCCCACATTTCAAACCTGACACTAACTAGACGGGTGGTGGGGAGAGCTGTTAACAGGCAAGAGACAGAGTCATGCAAAATATCTTTCTCCATGATCAGAACACACTGAACCTCTCTGTCCTGGCTCAGCAGCAGCTGTAAAAAACATGGAAAGCAATCAGGGATGAAGAATAACCTGCCTCCTGTGGGATCTGGACAAATGGCAGCTCCTAAACTGTTGGATTTTTATAGCAATTGCTACAAATCCCAGTGGAGAAACACTTGCCTTATTCTCCTCCGTAAGGCCTCAAGATGGGAAATAAAGAAATGAACATCTGGAGGATTCACCACCCCAGGGACCTGCTGATTTGGGGCATTTCAGTCACCATCTAAAGCAACAGGTAGGATAAGAGAGGATACAGTGGGAAGAGGCAGCATTTCACAGGATCATCGAGGTTGGGAGACCTTCAAGGTCATGGAGTCCAACCATCAACCCAGCACCACCACAGTCCCCCCTAAAACATGTCCCCAAGTGCCACATGGAGAGCCAGGCTGCCTCCTTTCCCCCCAGATCCTCTGGCAGCAGTAAAAACCTGCACAGAAACAGTCATGAGAAGTTCTGACTCTTGTTTTAGACAGATATTGCCAGAAAAAATCCCCAGGGGTTCTGGTGTTGGGCAAGTTCTCACCTTCACTCCCATCCAGACCTTTGCCTTCTGAGCTGGCTACACCACACAAGTCCCTCCTCTCTGTTTCACAGGGATGTGGGACACAGCTGAGGATATCCCCAAAAAAGCTGCCTCAAAACTGGGCTTCAAAGCAGTAGATGAGCACAAAAACTTCCCAGCTCTCCTCAATTACCTGCTTGGCTCTAACAACCAACATGAGCACGAGGCCAGCAGAATCCCACCCCACAATATTCCCTTCCAGTTTGGATTAATGAGCCTCTGCAAGATCCTGCTGGTTCTCCAAGGCTGAGGATAAAGGTATGAACTGGATCTTGGCAATCCTCCCTTACGTGTCCCATCCCTCCGCCTCCACCCAGCCCAGTCAAGTAAGGATCTTGCAGAGCCCTGAGGAGTGACAATCCCCCTGGGAACCCTGTAAGGACTTAAGAGGTTGGACTCTATGATTTTACAGGCCTTTCCCAACCTAAATGATACTGGGATCTGAAGTGCTGGAGTCTCAAGGCAAACAGAGGCTTTCGCTGCTGTCTCTGGAAACAACAACTGTCATTTCCTTATTTTGGAAGAAGTTTGGACAACAAAAATCTGTCTCCCCACAGAGTCTGGCACGACTCACTCCAACCCCTGCTGAACAGAAACCACAACAATATTATCACCAACTGAAACTGGAACAACACTGAGGGACTGGAAGAAAGCAAAGAGCTGGAGTGAGGGCGGGAGATCCCAGGGGGACGTGGGTTTAAAACCGGCGATGGGTTTCTGCCTCGAGGAGTGCCTGCAGGGAACCTGCTGTGGGGGCATCACCTTTTCCAGCCGGATTCGGTCTCCACACTCAGCCTCCAGCACGTTGTCCATCATGATCAGGTCCTCACTGGTGATCTTCCACTGCTTGCTGGCGAAGTGGACGACGGCGAAGAGCCGCCCGTACTGCCCCGCGGAGATCATCCCGTTCACCTTCTGCACCACCTCTGTTGGCAAACCACAGGGAGGGGGAGCAGGGCAGGACCCCCAGAGAGGTGGGAAACGCTGCTAAAACTGACCCAGCCACTCTGCTCTCCCCCTGGAACTCTAATCTCCCGGGAATCTTTCAGCAAGGATCAACAGCAGTGCTGTTTCCCAGACGGTCGAGCCTCCCTTTCTTAAAACCGATGCCCTATTTGTATTCCAGGAGCTGGCAAACCCCCACACAAGTAAACATCTGGTATATACACTGCACAGCTACTCTACACTGCTGACTCTCTGCCTATTCCTCAGCCATCCCAAAACGTACTGTACTTGGATACAAAGCGTTCCAGGAAAGAGCTCTTGTCCATGATGCCCACATTTGGAGGATTTCCTCCAAATTCTCTCCATTTTCAATTAATATGCAGACAGCACAGCCACTGAATAGTGCCCAAGGCATGCAGGAACATCGGGAAGGGCTTGGCAAAGTACCAGGAAAAAGGGCTCCAGCATATCACAAAGCCTGGCCTGAGAACTTGTACCTGCAGCGAGGACAAGAGAGAGCTGTCCCTCCCTCTTTCCCAGAAAAATCTCTTCCCACATGCACACAGAGTGGTGCCAGGAGCAGGACAGATGCCAGAGACCAGGTCCTGCACATGGATAAACACTCTCTGTGATCAGCTTGCCGGGCAGTGGCTCCAAACCCAATTTTTATGGGAACACCAAAAGGTGCTGCTCAGTGACACCATCCCACTGCCAAACAGCAGCTTCCCCCCCTCCTGGGCTGCTCAGAAAAACAGGTTTTCCTCACTGTCCTAAGAAGTGGCTGAATCTTTCTTTTCTTGGAATGTAAACAGAACATCCCTTTGGGACAGACAGGAATCCAGCAGCCAGGCAAACCCAACCCAATCTTTACAGGAACACTCGGAAAGGGTCCGAGTTTCAAGCCAGAGGATACAAACTGTTAAAGGTAGAGGCAAGAACACAAATTGTTTTTGCAGGGCAGAAGTAGCTGCTGCAGCTCCCACCAGGATAAAGGGTTGTTGGTAGCTCTTCCAACACCTCCAGTGCCAGGAAACATCAAGTGATTGCTGGCTTAGATCTCGGCACCACATGGAGCGACCCTTCCTAAAATATCCACAGCCAGCAGGAAATAAAAGGCAGAACTGAAATGCTCTCACTGCTGTTCCCTTTGGAGAAGCCCAGCCAGGAGATAATGATGCAAAGCTCATCACCAGCAGGAGGGACCCCATGAGAATCCACCAGGGATGGGGCCCTGCTCCCCACAGGGCTGCAGGGACTCAAACTGAGCCGCTCGTGGTTCACCCCTGGGTTATGTCACACACAGGGACACACAACTGAGCGACCCCAGGAGCACAAAGGAGGTGAAAATCAGGATCAGAACAGCCTGTGAGGAGATGTGGAACTCCTTTCCTTACATCCCACCTCTGCAGGTCTGTCCTGTGCCCACCATCCAACTGCTCCTCCTGGCTGGGTGTTCTGTTTTATGCAAAAACTCACACCAGCTCTCCATGTGCCCACCATCCAACTGCTCCTGCTGGCTTTGATTTAGCCAGTAAATGGAAAATAACTGGTTTCTCCTGTGTAATAAAAGGCTTGTTTCATGCCTTTTTTTTTTATTTTCAGATATTTTTTGATGTTTCCTGCCACAAAGCACATCAGGTAAGACTTCTCTGGGAACGTTACAAGCTGTCACGAACTGAGGGCAAATCATATTGTACCCAAACCTCCAAAACCAGCAGCTGGAGCACAATTCCAGTGACACCAAAATATGTGAGAAATAAGACAAATATGTGAACAGCACAAACCAGCTCCAACTGAATTTATGCTCTATCAGGCATCAGGGCAATGCTGGGGGAATAGACTTGAGACTTTTACCTGCATGGTACTTGGCTTCTTCCACTGGATCTGGAAGTTCTGGCACTTCAGGCCACGGGGGTGAACTCAGGGAAGTTTTGGCAACAAGACTGCAAATGACAAGGTAAAATTCACTGCAGCAAACAGATACTGCCAAGAGATGTAAAACAGGGAGAGGAAAGGAGGTAAAAGGAGTGGAGTAGAAATGGATTTTACTCCCAAACACCTGACCAAAAGGCATCAGGTTATAGTTAACAGCTAAGCCAGAATCTGTGATACCACAAAACCAAACTCAGATTTAAAGAGGGGAGAGATTTGCCTTGGAAAAAGTCCCTGAGATGACCACAAAGGCCTTGGTTTCTGAAATCTGAACATTTAGTATATTAAGTAAATACCATCCCCACCAGGAGTGGGCACTTCGTGTTTTCCTGCATGCCAAGACCCACACTTTGCATAAACAACACAGAATGCACAGAATATTCAGGAATAAACATGAGATCTAGTAAAAGAAGGCAGAATTGACTCAAAATCAGTCGCATTCTATTGGTTTACTCTGTAACACCCAGCAAAAACATCCCAAAGAGCTTCAATTTAACAGGAACTCACGGGACCCGTGAGCACATCAACACAAGCACTGAGGCCTCAGGGGGTTTAGGGAGGATTTGGGGTGCTGTGCCAGAGATCCAAGGATCTCTGATCCATGAGGATCAGCGGGAAGATACGTCTCCCACAGAGGGAACAGTACATCCTGCTACTCCCTGCCACAGGAATTCTCTGCTCCTGCAGTGTCCCCTCCTGGTCACAGCCAGCAGCAGCTCAGTCCATTCCAACAGGGGGAATGGAATAAAGGAGCTCCCAAAGTGCTGGAAACAGCCAAGCCTGGAGGTTCCAGGTATCCTGCAGCGCTTGGGACCTTAATCCCACCTGACTGTGCTGCAAGTTTGGGATTCACCAGGTATAACACCCAAGATGGTTTGGGTTGGAAGGGATCTTCAAGCTCATCCCACCCCCTGCCACAGGCTGGGACACCTCTCACTATCCCAGGTTGCTCCAAGTCCTGTCCAACCTGGCCTTGGACACTTTCAGGGATGGGACAGAAATAAAATAAAATTTAAAAAAAAATGAAGGGAAGAATCCTTCTGGGAAAGGTGACTGAAGGCAGGCAGAGTCCAAAACACTGGGAAGCAACAGAGTGACTGACCAAGGGGCAGACAATCTTCCTTCCCAAAGGAAAACCTGCTGCCCTCCCCACCCCACTGAGACAGATCAGCATTCCAGGTGGGAAAAGGCAGAGTGACAGGACTCCTCACCCTTCCTGCAGTGACGTGCTCTGGGAGCTCCGGTGCCGGACCGCGGCCGAAAGCAGGAAGGCTGAAAGGGAGACAGGGAAAAGAGTTAAAACGGGCAGCAGCCGCTGGGCTTTTGTAGAATCCCAGAATCACTGAGGTTGGAAAAGCCCTCCCAGATCACTGAGTCCAACCTGCAACTGATCCCCACCTTGTCACCCTGCCCAGAGCACTGAGTGCCACGTCCTTGGACACCTCCAGGGATGGGAACTCCACCACCTCCCTGGGCAGCCCGTTCCAACCCCTGACAAGCTTCCCAGCCCAGCTGGGAAAGAGGAGGCTGAAGGAGTCTCTGCGTTCCCCCATCTCCTTGGTTTTGCTGAAGGCTTTATACCAGCCTGGGAAAAACCGTGTCAAGCTGATTCTCCTTTTTGTTCCGCCGCCTGTCGGGCTGTTCGAGGCTGAAACTGGGAAAGACTGAGTGGCTCCTTCCACCTCTGCAGCAGGGAGAGATCCAGGGCTCATCCATGGGGTGCACGGCAGGGATACACCAGGGCCAGGAGCCGACAGTGCAGACCCTGATCAGCTTCCCTCCTTCCATCTCAGCAACAAGCAGAGCACCTTCCTTCTTTCCATCCAGGCAGCAGGCACAGCATCTTCCTTCCTTCCATCCCAGCAGCAGATAGAGCATATTCCTTCCTTCCCTTTATTCCTTCCATCCCAGCAGCAGGCAGAGCATCTTCCTTCCTTCCATCCCAGCAGCAAGTAGAGCATCTTCCTTCCTTCCTTCCCTTTATTCCTTCCATCCCAGCAGCAGGCAGAGCATCTTCCTTCCTTCCTTCC
>JAWWLV010000179.1:8872987-8891304 GCA_035041135.1 Platyrinchus mystaceus
AGAAGCTGTGGCTGCCCCTGGATCCCTGGAAGTGTCCAAAGCCAGGTTGGACGGGGCTTGGAGCAACCTGGGCTAGTAGAAGGTGTCCCTGCCCATGGCAGGGCACTGGGTGGGCTTTAAGGTCCCTTCCCAGCCAAACCATTCAAGGATTCTATGATTGTTGTGCACACTCAAGGGCTTTGTGGCATCTGGAGCAGCTCCCATAGGAGCTGTGCTAATCCAGAGCCTGGCTTGGCTTGCAGGGATCGGGGACTTTCCCACCACCTCAGATTAGGAGCTGATAAAAGCTTCAAAGCTCAGGTTTGCTGTTTACTGTGAACTCTACACTAGTGCAGCAAAGCAAGGTGAGAATTACCTTTGGAGCCTGGAGGCCCTGGAGATGTCAGTGCTTTATTCCCAGCAGGCGCACGTTGGTCTCCCTCTCCCTTGCTTCTTCCCTCTTGGACACTGCTGCTCCAGGATTCTGGTGCCCTTGGAGGTACCAAGCAGCTGGTTTCTTCTCTTGCAGGTGCTGTGCTGTGCCCCTTCCAACGTGGCTGTGGATAACCTGGTGGAGAGGCTGGCGGGCTCCAAGGCCCGGATCCTGCGGCTGGGACACCCCGCTCGCCTGCTGGAGCCCATCCAGCAGCATTCCCTGGATGCCGTCCTGGCCCGTGGGGACAACGCCCAGATAGTGGCAGATATCAGGAAGGACATGGACCAGGCCTGGGTAGGTGTCCCTGCAGCTCACCCCACGTGCATTGCCCGGCTGCAGCACCCCATCCACAGTCCTCCCGAAAATAAGGGACGGCTCCGCCGCTTCTTGGATACCTGTGCTCCGGGTTATCCCAAAAATCAGCCACTAGAGGCAAGCCAGTGACTAGTCCTGATGTGAGCCAACCTGCACACCCTGGTTAAACCGGGTATTTGGGGGTTCAGGACACCCTGAGCCCCCAGGGATGCTCATTTTGGATCTTCCAGGCAGGGGGGTTATTGGTGAGTCTGTCTTGGTGGCCAGTCAACAGGAGAAAGGACACTCCAGGGGTGAGAAAAATAATGGCAAAGTGCAGGGGGCTAAAGAGTTAGAGCTGGGAATGGATCCAGAGTGGCCTGGATTAATCCCAATCACTTTGGAGGTTAGAAAATTAGACATTAGGAAGAAAATCTTCCCTGTGAGGGTGGGGAGGCCCTGGCACAGGTTGCCCAGAGAAGCTGTGGCTGCCCCATCCCTGCAAGTGTCCAAGGCCAGGCTGGACAGGGCTTGGAGCAACCTGGGATAGTGGAAGGGGGTTGGCACTGGATGAGCTTTAAGGTCCTTTCCCAGCCAAACCATTCTGGGATTCTGTGATCCTCATCTCCTGGAAGGCAAAACTCCTCCTGGCTGAACCCCTCACGGAAGCAGGAGAATCACAGTCCCCACTGCTGTGCCCTGCCCCTCACATCATGTGTCTGGCATGGTTCCTGCCATCCTCTTCACCAGAGAAACACTGCCATCATTAATTCACTTCCTAATGAGCTGTCTGCCTGTCCTGACACTCCCTCCCACTCTCAGCCACCTCAAGTAGAAAGCAGAGCATGTTTAAAAAATGCATCTTTAATTTCTTCTTTCTCAACCTAGTTTTCCTGAACTTAACTTACAAAGTAGGTCCGTTCTTTGGGATGAGGTTTTGGTACTAACTAAGTTATTTTCCCTCCCCTTCTGGTGACAGCACTGTCCAGAAGCCTTTTTTTTTACTTCCTAATTTATTTTCCATCATTCTCACTAGTGATAAATTTTGCTTTTCCTCCCCTTGGGAGGCATTTGGAAAGCTGAGAGGTTTTTCACTGTTCATATTCCATAGTAGAAGGGAAATTAAGGAGAAAGCAAAGCATCCAGCATTAAGGCCTCCATCTGCTTACTCCCTAGAAAGAGGATCACGGTGATGGGAGGGAGGAACTGGCCACCAAGGCTTGTTTCACCCCAAAACACCAAACAAGAACCCAAGAGCTGCAGTCCAGCTTGTTTTGAGCTGCCCACAATCGGGTCTGTCAGAGAACATGACCCTGACTCGTTCCACCTCTCTCTCCTGGCTGCAGAAGCCTCATCTCTGAGGTCCTGGCCCATCTTTCCCTCCTCCAGCCTCAGTTTCTCCCCTGCCACGTTCCCTACTTGTCCCTGTAATAATTTCTTCCTTTGCAACTCCACATTTTGACTCTTCTCACTCCTCCCCTTCATCACAACCCCAAACCGCAGAAGGAGCAGTGACAGAAATAAAACCCTGTGCTCTCTTTGGGCACTTCCTACCCCTTTGTGCCTCCTGCCCTCAGCTGGCTTCAAATTTCCAGGACCTCAGCTCCTGGATACTCTGCACCAGCAACATTGCAGCCCCACAGTACCTGATCAAGAAAGTCAGCACAGGTCCAGGTCCAGGTCCAGGTCCAGGTCCAGGTCCAGGTCCAGGTCCAGGTCCAGGTCCAGGTCCAGGTCCAGGTCCAGAAGGATGCAGAAGGTAATCCAGGAAGGAAACCAGGCTCAGCCTGGCCTGGCCTTAAGTAGAGCTCCCAGACCAATGAGAGGGTGGGTGGGGGACCAGATGGGACAGGTGGGGACAGTTAGAGCCTCATGGCACCCATGGAGTCCTAATTAGGAATGGGTGAGATCCAGGCTGACCATGTGCCAGACACCATCCTGTGCCCTGTTCCCTCTGGACTGTGCTCCCTGCTCCCTAAGCTGCTTCCAGAGCCTGAAATGAGGCAGATGTTTGGATCTGAGAGGCACAAGCCGTCATCAGAGAACAGTTGCTGTGGTTAATTTGTTCACTAGATCTTTGCAGCAGAACAGACATTCCCCTGGGCCCTGCTGGCACTGTCAGTTTGCCCCTCTAATATTCCTGGTGCCAGCAGGGAGGAAGTTGATGCTCATTTGCTTTGTTCCTTCAGCTCAGTCCATCAGTCCCTCAGATCCAGCTTAGGAAGAGGTGCCTGTGTGGTCACAGATCTGCCTCTATGTCATCCCCCCACCCTGGAATTTATCAGCCCATTTTGACTCCACTTGACAGACACACAGAGGTTTCAGGGTTTTAAGCACCTACAAGTTCAACTGGCTGAGCAGAAGCTGCAACGTGGGCTGATCTGTGTTAGACCCTGGAAAATCCATCCATCCAGAGCATGGCTGCAGGAACAATCAAGCCTTATTGGTTTGGCTGCATATAAAAGCTTCTGTCTGCAACATTTCATCTTTATCAAGTCATTACCTCCAGGGAAATGATCCCAATTTCCCTCTGGGATTGCTCAGGGTGCCTGCATTGAGCTGAGGTCTCGTGGCTGCTGGTCTGGAAGTGCTGGTGGTTTGATGTGTTAGATATATTTAATAGTGCTGCTAAAAAAAAAAAAAAAAGCCATGGGCCTGTCTAGATGCTGCTCTGAGTCATTAAGAGCAGCTCAGAGCTGCTGGTTTGAAGGGGCAGAGTTGCTGCTGTGGCTTGGGGAGCCCTCCTGCTTCCAGGAGCCAGAGGGGCACTGCTTCCCTGAGCAACGGAGCAGAACGAGATAGGAAATCCCAGTTGCCCTCACCCAGCAGAGGCACAAGACCCCTCTTCCCAAACATCACTCCCTGCTCTGTGTCCAGGTTTGGCAGGTGGACGGACTGAGCTGACTAGAAACAGCTGGTTCTATCCCCATTTTTCCGTTTTCTAGGCAAAAACCAAAAGGGCCCGAGACAAGGGAGAGCGGAGCCGTTTCCTGGGCGAGATCAAGACCCTGAGGAAGGAGCTGAAGGAGCGAGAAGAAGCTGCCATGGCCTCAGCCCTCAGCCAGGCCAGCGTTGTCCTGGCCACCAACACAGGTGTGGGATCCCCTTTGTCCAGGATTTTACCCCCCTTTGCCAAACCACCTCAGCCAAACCACGTGCCCTGCAAGGACTTACCCCGCCCAAAGCACAGGATTTAGGGAGCAGATCAAGGTATCCATCAGGCATCTGCATCTACAGGTAGGAAGGTAATACCCCTGCAGTCGAGGGGGATGTGAGTGCTTAAAATTTAACACGTGTTAAAAGGCTTTCCTAGCTCAGATATTTAATACTCTGCTTATAATCTTCAGATTTAGTTGCCCAGGGATCATTTCCTGAAGGGAAACATCAATAACTTTAGGTCATAAAAAACACCTCATGGGGCAAGTTACCGGGGTGAAGGTCAAAGGAAAGATAAATCTTCCCTTTATTCCCTAGGAATGGGCCTCTCCCTTCTTTTAACTTTGCCTAGAAAAGGGGGAGCTTTCTTTTTTTTCAGCAAAACTGGTATTTTTGGGGATCAGCTGTGATTTTCTCCTGGGGTTTGGGCTCCCCAGCTGGGGGTCTGGAACTCTGCTTCGGGGAGGGGTGGTGGGCGAGCAAAGGGGTTGGGTTTTGTTAATCCCAGTGGTGGGATTTCTCTGGAGCCCTGGGCTTGATGGGAATTTGCAGCCCAAGTGCTCCCCTGGTGGCTTCAGCCCAGAGAAAATCTAATAATGGCAGCACTCAGGGACATGAGTGACCTTTAATTAATGGCAGTTCAATAAAGCTGAGACTGGGAGGGAAGAAAACCAGGCCGTGCTGGTACAGGCTGGGTTAGACAGAAGGAAACTTCCATTTCTTCTGCTTCCACCCTCAGCATGGCCAAAGGCAAAAATCAGGTTATAAGTATGCCCCTCTTACCAGAGTGGATTCATATAGGCTGGAAAACAGTTTTTAAGGGAAAACAGGGTGACTTAGATGCCAAACTGTGACATCTGAAGTGATGCAGAGGTGCAGAGGCAGCAGGATTTACGGTGGCAAAGCCAAATCCCCCCTCTCAGAGCTGCTTTCAAAGGAGGAAAGCAGGAAGAATAGCACAGGAGCTTTGGAAAAAAACAAAATTTCTGTGACTAAAAATCTTCTCTCCTGGCTTCTTAACCCTGCTCTCCTCCTTTTGCACCCTATTTCCTTAAGAATTGAGTGAGATTTTGGTGCCCCTGAAATCCAGGTTTCTGGTCAATGCGTGGATCCGTATCAGGTGGGTCTGGGTTAGAGCAGGTTGTGTGCCAGGGTTATTTCTTTGATGTTACAAATGGGCTTCTGATACTAAAAATTAGTCCTTGCTGTGGTGGCCTGGTTACTTCTGCTGTGCTTTCCCTTCTGCCAGTGCCACGAGGAAGGACAGAGTGGCACAGCCAGGGCCAGCAGGGCAGAGGAGTGGGGGCTCAGCCAGCCTCTCCCTCCTGGGCTGTCCCCCAGTTATCAGACTGGTGGACCTCCAGTCCCTCACCCTTCCAGTGTTGGTGATGAGGAGTTTTGTTGCCCTGGGGGGCAGCAGGAAGGTGGGTGTTCACTGCTCTGCTCTGGGTGAAGCATTCGAGGATCTCGTTCCCTTTTGCTGCTGTTTTTTCAAAGAGACTTGGAAGCTTCTGGGCCCAGATGCCAGGGGAAAAAAAAAAAAAAAGGGACAAACAGGAACTGGCAAAAACAATCCTGAGATACTCATATCAATGTATATGTGTCTGGCATGGGCTGCAGAGCTGGATGTCTAAATCCCTGCAAAGAAACCTTATCCTACCTTCTCCTTCCATCAGGTGCCTCCTCGGACGGCCCACTGAAGCTGCTGCCCGAAAACCACTTTGACCTGGTGGTGATTGATGAGTGTGCTCAGGCCCTGGAGGCCAGTTGCTGGATCCCTCTGCTGAAGGCTCCCAAGTGCATCCTGGCAGGGGATCACAAGCAGCTGCCCCCCACCATCGTCTCCCACAGGTAAAGTCCCGGCTCCTCCCGTGGCCGATGCAGCCGAACGCTCCCGAATCCTCACCTGGGCAGATATTCCATACTGGGATTATTTACTGGATCCCCCCCACCCCACCCCACTACCCCCAGGAGCTGGTCATGCTGCTAGAATTCCATCAGAGCTGTCTTACAGACAGCCACTGCTGGAAGTTTCATGTGGCTCCATCCCAGCGGGTTTCTCCTGGGAGGTGGTGCCTTTACCTGCAGCTCATCCCAGCCACGGAACAGGGGGAGGCCCTGTGTCTGCTGGGCAACTGCCCCGGGGCTTCCAAGGCTCTGAGTCAGCAGCCAGGGAGAGCAATCCCACAGGAAGCCTTTGGCCCTGCTCTGGAGTCGCTGGGAATTCTCAGAGGGGTGTGTGCCAGCACAGTCCCTGCTGTGCAGGGACCAGGAGAAGCAGCACAGAGGCAGATCCCTTCCACCTCCTCCTGCAGGTAATTCCAGAGCTCTCCTGAAGGCCCAGAATCACCTGCCACCTCCTCTTTGGTTCAGGGAAGGGGATGAGCTATTTCCAGGGATGATTCATGCGGAGGACTCCAACCCTTCCTCCCACCTTCCCCTTCTCCATTGATGACAGCGGGCCTGGAGTGGGTGGGCTCCTATTTTGGGGTCTAAAGTGAGCCGGGATGGATCCAGGCTGGCAGGAGGCTCGGCTGTTACTACAGCAAGGGAAAGTCAGCCCTGCTCAGGCAGGAAGCTCCTGTCCAGCAGGAATGCTGGGCTACTCCAACTACCTTCCTGTTGCCTGCTTTTTCCTCCGTGGATTCAGCATTTGTCAGTTATTATCATCAGGTTTTTTTCCCCCTTGAGGCTTAGGGAATGTTTGGTGGAGAGTCTGAAGGGTGCTCCTCTTGCTTTCTGACACATCTGGAGCTATCCCAGGATGCAGAGGGTATCCCCCCCACACACTCTACAATCCACTCACCTGCATCTTGTCCATGCTGGATGGTTTCTTCTGAGAGCTCTTCCCAGCAGTGGCAAATTCCAGCCCCCTGCAACTCCCCCTCACTGGCAGCAGCTTCAGACCTCCATCTGGATTTTGGCCCTTTCCCAGTGGGCACCTCAATGCCAGGACACTTCCTGCAGTCTGACAGGAACATTTGTTTGCCTTGTGTTCATTTGGGCCTTCGTTCCATCCTTTTCTGGCAGCCTGATTAATTCATCTCCACATCAGGGCTCTGACTTATTAATTGTACTCCCTGCAGATATCAGCAGATATTTATCAAACCTCTGGCTCTCACCACTCATTTCTTAGACAAACACTGGGTTGTTTTGCTCCTTGTTTGTTACTGGCCACTCTGGGTGTCTGCACCATCCCAAATCCACGTGCTGGTTCTACGTGATCCATAGTTTTCTGATTCCCATGTCAAGATTGAGCAGATCTGCTTTCACTTTGCCAGTGTGTGTCAGGCCTTGGGTTTCTCTGGTAGCTTCCACAGCTGGAATAGAACAAGCTCCCCTCCTCCTTTATATTTGCAAGGATTCAAAAAAAATTCCACAATATCCAGGGAAAAGGGGGAATTCTGCACAGCCTCACCACTGCTTTACCTTGTTGTGAAACCTCTTAAAGCTGTACCAGGACAGAAAAACCCAGGGCACAGAGCAAGTACTTTCCATGTCCACCACGGCCTCAGCCTGGTTTTACCATCCAGGAGCAATGGATGTGCTCCTGGATGCACATCCAGTAATTAACCCTGTTAATGTGGAGTTCTTGAGGCGGGAAAACACAGTGACATCCTTCTCCAGGCTCTTCCATCCCAATTCAGTGTGTACTGCAGAGATCAGGCACAGCAGCATCTCCTGTCTCAAGGGTGAATAAGAAAAGATATCCCACGACTGAGGGCACAGCTCCAGCCTTCCATGGGAAACAATTCCCTGTTTTCCCCACAGTACTGATCCTTCTGGACACGTACAGGGAATTTTACCTTTCCCAGCTTTCCTTTGGATACTTTAAAGTAGATATTCCCAAGCATCCTGTGCTGTGCAGTCGCGTCTGTCCAACCTTTTCTCCCACTTCCATTTCTCTAAAGCAGTTGATGGGTAAAAAAATGTCTGCTCAGGGCACTCAGGATTTTGTTGGCGTAGAAATCAACCACTGGAGGAATTAATTGAGTGGTAAAATAATAGAAATTATTAACAGGTGAAATATTCTCGAGCAGTTTAATTCCTCATTATTAATTCAGCATGTAACATAATGTAGAGCCCTGTGGTGGGAAAGGAGCTGGAAGGGGATGGAAGAGCATTATTCCTGAGGCTTGCTGGGAGATTTAATGGCTGTTTCACCTGAGTGCAGACAGCTCTCCCTGCTTAAATTCCCACCTCCTTGGAAAGATCTATCCTTAATTTTCCCTTCTGCAGGTTTAATGACTTTGCAGTTCTCTGGTCATATTTTCCAAGTAGCTGTTGGGAGCGTGGCAGGACTGGCCAGTACCACAGCAATCCCTCACTGTGGGGCTGGAATTCCCACGGCAGGGATTGGATGTGTGCTGTGGCCCTTAGCCTTGATGGAAATCATTTTCCTGAGCTGTCCTCTGTCATCATTTCATCATCTTTGTGCTGGTTCATTGTGTCTGGCAGCAGCCAGCACCCCCTCACTGTCAGCCACAGTATGAAAAATCTCTTCACGCTCACAAAAATTCAGGCACAACGACTTCCATCCTTCTTCCTCAGACGGTGCCTCCGGGTGGTGCTTCCAGCAAACCCTCTCTGTCAGCGAAGGGAAAGCAATTTAAGCTCCTGAAAGGCTAATTTCATTAGGATTAATTTGTGCCACAGGGCCCCTGTGCCAGAGGTGATGGGGTTTAGTGGGTGATGAAACAACGATCCCTGTGTTAGCCCGGGGCAGGATGAAAACGCTGGAGCAGCAGGTGTCTGGGTGGAACATCAGCAAGGGCTGGCTATGTGGGCACCAGGCACTCCAAAATTTGGGGTTGAGCTCTGATCCTGACGCACTGGGTGACGCTGACACCGTGGCTCAGCTCGTAGTAATGCCAGCGTAGCCTTATGCTGACGGATCACAGAATTCCAGAACCCTTTCGGCTGGAAAACACCTCCGAGGTCTTCGAGTCCCATCCGTGGCAGATCCCCACCTTGTCACCCAGACCAGGGCGCTGAGTGCCACATCCAGTCACTCCTCGAACACCTCCAGGGGTGGGGAGTCCACGGCCAGCACTGCACCCTCCTGGCACCTGTTGGTGAGACCACCAGGGCCACACGAGGAGGGTCTGGAGTAGGTGCTGCAGGTTCAGCATTCCAGCTTTCCCGCCGGCACCGACGGACGCCGTGCCGGTCGAGTTCAGCCCAGCGAGGGTCCCGCCCGTGCCCTGGGCCCCCTCTGAGGCGGTTTTTCCCCGCAGGGCCGCGGCCCAGGGCCTGTCCCTGAGCCTGATGGAGCGGCTGGCGCGGCACTACGGGGAGCGGGCGGTGCGGATGCTGACGGTGCAGTACCGCATGCACCGGCACATCATGGAATGGGCGTCCACGGAGCTCTACGGCGGCCGGCTCAGCGCCCACCCCTCCGTGGCACAGCACCTGCTCAGGTGGGTGGCTTGCTCTCTGCTGGTACCCAAGCTGGGGTGTCCTTTTCGTCCCGGTCTGCCCCTTCCCCGTGGAGTTTTCTGCTCCCCCCCGTCCACGCCCGTGGCATTTACGTTTCATCCTTCTGGTGCACCGAGGAAACATTAACAGGGGGAGGTTTATCCTTTTCAGGCAGACTTATCTTGTGTGTGTCCTCCTTTGGTGTGGTAATCGTGGAATCCCAGAATGGTTTGGGTTGGAAGGGGCCTCAAACACCGTCCGGTTTCCACAGGCGCAGGTTGCTCCAAGCCTTGCCCGACTGGAACGCTCCCAGGGACGGGGCAGCCACAGCCCCTCTGGATATTGCTGTAACCTCAGCACTGTTACCTCTTCCTTTCCCAAAAACCTCGTGCAGGGACCTGCCGGGCGTCTCCTCTACGGAAGAGACGACCATTCCCTTGCTGCTCATCGACACCGCCGGCTGCGGCCTCTTGGAGCTGGAGGAGGAGGATGAACAGTCCAAGGGCAATCCAGGTACCGTCGCCCAGAACGGACGGTCTGAGGTGCTCAGCCCTCCACATCCCAGAGGTGTCTCCCTGGGGAAGGTGGGGATCATCCACCTCCCTAAATCCTCAGCCTCAAAGAACTTTGAGCTGGAGCAGAGCGGCCACAAGGCCACGGTGACAGTGTCCAGTGTGGGGTGGCCAGCCTGTGTCCCCTTGCAGGGACATGTCTCCATGCTGAGGACGAGGGCAGGATGGAGAATCCCTGTGGCAGGTGCTTTACACCACGGAGGGGCAAACAGCAGCGGGCAGAGCACAGACCTGTGTTGGGAAGGCTGTGGGCAGAGCTCAGAATTCCCTCCCAGTTCTCTGCTCCTTCCATGAAATCCTGTCTGGCTCTTCTCCAGGGATTTTCCTAAAACATCAGGTTCTTGCTGCTTTTCACCTTAAAAAATAGGTTTCATTATGGAGCTTGAGCGCAGAGTCAGGCTGGAAAATACAAGGACAGTTTTTAACAGTTTAAATATCTTTTACCCCTTTCAGCCCCACCAGCATTTAAGTGCCTCATTTTTCCATGCACCATTCCCAGGGCCCCACTGAACAGTGACACGGGCTCTTGTCCCCTCACAGAGAGCCAAAAGGCCTTGTCTGAGAGAACTCAGGGATTTGGAGCAGGGGATTGAAAGCACAGCTCCCCAGATTTGGGAGGCAGCCTCTTGGCACAGCTCACTCCAGCCTTGCTGTTTATTGCTGTGTTTTGCTGCAGAGCAGAAGTCCAGCCAGTGAACCAGGCAAATAATTCACATTTGATTTAACTTGTCCCTTTAGATCCCTCTGAACCAGGCACCAGTTTATGGCAAACCTGTGGTTTTGGCAGAGCTCTGGGCTGGAGCGGGGCTTCCCTGAGCCTTTCCTGCTGTTTATGGGAGGGAGCAAGGTCTCTCTGAGCCTTTCCTGCTGTTTTCTGGGAGCTGGGCACGTTTCTCTGGCCTCTGGTCCCTGTCACACTCTGTTTCTGCCCCAGGGGAGGTCCAGCTGGCCGGGCTGCACGTCCAGGCCTTGGTGGATGCTGGTGTGAAAGCCAAGGACATCGCTGTGGTGGCTCCCTACAACCTCCAGGTGAGCTGTCCCTCTCCTGGCATTCCCCCTCTCCCTGCACATGGAGCACCACAGCGTCCCAGAGATTGGCAGAGCCAAATTTAATCACCATTTGGGGCCAAATCCTCCACATCTGAGCAGCTCTCGAGGCCGTGGAGGGAGGAAATGTTGGTTAGACGCACCATTCCCACCCTCAGGAATCATCACCTGACCTCTGGGAGATGCAAGCATGATGTGGGTTTGGGAGAAAGGGATTTCCCCCAGATTGTGCCATTTTAACCCTTCTCACCTCTTATCTTTCCTTTAAAAGCTGCCTGTGGCCTGTTTTGCAGGTGGACATGCTACGAGAGCACCTTTGTCACAGCCACCCCGAGCTGGAAATCAAATCAGTCGATGGTTTCCAAGGCAGAGAGAAGGAGGCAGTGATCCTGTCCTTTGTCAGATCCAACAGGAAAGGTAAGAGCTCGCTGCTGGAGCGTGGTTCCGTGGGGAATGGGAAGGAAATGGGAAGGAAGTCGTGCAGCCAAGCACTGTGGTTTAATTGCAGTGCTCTAGGACTTGGCTCTGAATGGCTTTACTGGCAAAACCCTTCCTTTTCAGCCTGTTTTGTTTAATTAATGAATATATTTGCTGTCAGGGTTGCAGAGGAGGCTCCCATGGTACAGCAGGTACAAGGGGACCAGGGCTGCTCAGTTTGAAGGTTTCCTGGCTCTTGGGGCTTCAGAAACGATTGAATGAAACAATAAGAATGATGATGATAATAATAATAATATTAATAATAATGTCACATCCCATTAGCCCCACAGTTACTGGAGTTGGGGGGTAATTTCTTGGGTTTGGAGCCAATTTTGGGTCAGTTCCCTGCAGAGAGCAAACAGGATCTGGCATCCCAAGTCATGCACGGAAAATGCAGCTTTTGGGAGCAAAATCTAGAGCAGAAAATCAAGTTCTTTCCTATCAGCAGCTTCAGAGAAAGTTAATAGCTGGAAAAAAGCTGCTGCCCTGGGGGCATGAGGCTCCTGTGGGGGAGTGGAAGGATTTTGTGGAGCGCTCCAGGACCCCTCTGTCCCATGCAGGGGTCACTGCCCTTTCCAAAACCACAGGAGACACAGCCCTGCTGCCCTGCCTGTGCTGCTCAAGGGGAAATGATGAGGGCTGATGGCAGGAAGGGGAAAAAAAGGAGGGAAAGTATGCATGGAAGGAGGAGGTACCAAGCAATTGGAAAAAATTCCAAGCCTAGAGGAAGAAAAGCAGCATTGTGGGGAGCATGGAGGTGGGGACAGCACTAAGAATAGTCCTTATCCAGGAGTGACTCACCCCTGTGCTGGTGGGAGCTGGTGTCCCAGGAAGGTGGGTGTCCTCAGCCCCTTTCCCTGCACAGGGAGAGCTCAGAAGTGGGGCAGGAATTGCCTTCCTGGGGGGCACAGGGAGGCTTTTCCTGCATGGGGTACAAGAGATGATACCGGTGAGAAATCCATAACCTCTTGCAGCTGCATTTCTCTACTCAGAGCAGGCCAGGGACCTTGACTGTTCTCTGCCACCATTCCTGATCCAGCAGGAAACTTCCTTCTTCTTTTAAAAGGAAATCCTTCCCTGTGAGGGTGGGGAGGCCCTGGCACAGGTTGCCCAGAGAAGCTGTGGCTGCCCCTGGATCCCTGGAAGTGTCCAAGGCCAGGCTGGACTGGGCTTGGAGCAACCTGAGCTACAGGAAGGTGTCCCTGCCCATGGCAAGGGGTGGGACTGGTTGGTGTTTAAGGTCCCTCCCAACCCAAGCCATTCCAAGATTCTCTGATTCCCAGATCAATGGAGTTGGACTTGTCCCTCTAGCCAGGCTAAACCACATCAGAGGAGCTGGGAATGGTTCTCTGAGCTGCAGAGCCCGGAGAGGGGCTCACCCTCACCCCATCCCTCAAAGGCAGCACAAGTGAGGCTGCTCAGGCATGGCAGGAGCAGAGCCAGGCTGGGCACAGCTCTGGCAGAGGCATTAATCTCTTCCCGACTGGCCTCCTCTCTATTCCCTGGAGCTGGAGCTCGGCAGCCGCCCACGCTCCCCTGCTCGCTGGCTGAGCCTCCCTGAGTCATCCCAGCACTGTGAGCAGAGGAAAACCTCCCCAAGCTCCTGACTGGCTGTTCCTTGAGACCCTCCAAGAATGTGGGAGCTCTGTAGGACAGAAGAGGGAAGTTCTTTACCTGCAGTTCCTCCTCTGTCACAGGGTGAGCCTTTTCCACGCTGCTCCGTAATTGCGTTTGCTCCCAGATCCAACCTGATCCCGTGTTGTGGGCCAGCCAGGGAAATATTTCTCCTCTCCACGTGCCTTCCATCCTCTTCCCTGTCCTGGGAGCTCAGTGTGGAGCCCTGGCTCTGCCTGCAGGGGGTCAAACAAAGGTAGAAAGAGGAATGGGATGGTATGAGCGGGGACCCTATAAACGCCAACTCCCACCCTCCTGCCGAGCAACCCCTGGGTCACTGGGACCGGCCCCTCACCCGGATCCATCCCTCCCACGGCCCTTCCCGTCCCTCTCGCAGGCGAGGTGGGTTTCCTGGCGGAGGAGCGGCGGATCAACGTGGCGGTGACGCGCGCCCGGCGCCACGTGGCCGTGGTGTGCGACAGCCACACCGTGGGCAGCCAGCCCTTCCTGCGCCGCCTCCTCGAGCACTTCACCCGCCACGGCCACGTCCGCTCCGCCTTCGAGTACCTGGATGACCTCGTGCCCCAGAGCTACTCCGGGAAGGGCCGGGGCGAGCGGCAGCAGGGCCCCAAACCACCCGCGGCGTCCGATCCCAAACCGCAGCCGGCTCCGGGCAGGAAGCAAAAGGCAGGAGCAGCAGCCGGAGCAGGGAGCCGGAAACAGGGAGCACATTCCTCCCGGGACACCAGCAGGGCTGGGAGAGAGGACTCGGGGCCAAAGGATGGTGGGGACAGGTTCAGGGCCACGCTGGTGGCGTTCGTGGCCGGCAGCGAGGTGCAGCTGGATTTCCCGCCGTCCCTGAATTCCCACGACCGGATGCTGGTTCACCTGCTGGCAGAGGAATACGGGCTGCAGCACCTGAGCTCCGGGGAGGGCCGGGACAGGTACATCAGTGTCCGTAAGAGAGACCCCGCGGAACCCCCGCTGCCCCCCGAGCCCCCACTGCCCCTTCCAGAGCCTCAGCATCCCGGTGGGAACACCCCTGTCCCTGCGGAGCCCGGGGGGAGCAGCAAGAGCTCGGGGAAAGTGGATCTGAAATCCCTGCACCTGGAGAGAGTCCAGAGGGAGAAAGCCAGACGGGAGGAGGCAGCAAGGAAGGTGCAGGAGCCCGGCACCAGCAGCAGGAAAAAGGACAAAAGCGAAGCCAAAGGTAGGTCAAGCTTTTCATAAGCAGCACAATTAATGCTCTTCCTTGAGGGAATCTTAATCCCTATGGGTTTGCTCCCGACCTTGGGATTTGTCTACGTGCTTAAAGCGTGTGGCTCTTGGGAAGCTCCCTGGTGCTTGTCAGAGGGGTGGGAAGTGGCAGGAATGTGCATGGGTTGGCTACAGCATCTGGGGAGAGGGGTTTGGACACCTGGAGGCACATTCCTTAAGTCAGAAGGAAAACACTGGGGACCCTTTCCCAGGAAAGGGGCTCAGGGGTTACATGGGAGACTCCCAAAGGTAGAGAGAGGAGCTAAGGGAGCCCACACTGAAGGAAGCAGAGGCAGCCCAGGCTGTGGCTGTGGGTGGGTGGGCTTGTTGCCAGTCCCCAATCCAGGTGTCTGCTCACCTTTCCCAGGAAAGCCAGCAGTCGGGAGCGGAGCAGGAGAAGATTTCGACGCCCTGATCTCGGCGGCCATGGAGGCTGACAGGACCTGTGCCTTCCCCCGCTGCAAAGCCTCTGTCACCACCCTGGGCCAGCTCTGCCAGCACTGCCACCGCTGCTACTGCCTCAGCCACCACATCCCTGAGGTACAGCAGGGCCGGATTAACCTGGGAATTCTCCCTGTGGGGCTCCCTGGGCAGGGTTTCCTGGCAGGGGGTTTCAGCAGAGCCCTCCTTGTCACGGTCTGTGCTGAGCTGCAGGTACACAGGGCTGCCACGTGCCACACGTGGGCTCTGCTCACCTCTTCCCAAGAGCTTTTCCTTCTTTTCCTCTCACTTTGCCCTTCCTTACCATTTTCTGGCATTTACACTCTCACACCGCGTGGATGAAGCGAGGCAGGGAGGAGAAATGGAGAGGCACAAGCTCAGGGCGGTGACTCGAGGGGGCCTGGACTCGATTCCCAGCCCTTTGCAGATTCCTTTTGCATCCTGGGGACGATTCCCAGCCTTTTCCAGGTTCCCTGTGCATCCTGGGGACAGGTCAGGGCTTGAGCCAGCAGGGAGAAATGCTGCCTGGTCAGCAATTCAGAATTCCCTGTGCCCCTGATCCTCTTCCCACAGCTCCCAGGCACAGTTCTGTGCCCTGTGGAGCCTCCCGGAGCTCAGCAGCCCTATAAATCCTTGGCACAGCTTTTCCCCCTGTCAGGAGCTATCTGTTTCCATGGCAAAGAATAGCTGTATTTACGGTCACTCACCATCCAGTGGGATGTAAATTTATATCCTGCAGAATCGCCTCTCCCAGCTGAACTGTAAGGAGCCTCCAACGAGGAACAATTGTGGGGATTGAAATCCCTGTTGGACAGTTTTCCTTGCTTTTTAAAGTCCATCCCTTTTCCCAGATGTTATCAGGCTTCCATGTGGAATAGCCCTGGAGCTTCTGCCATACCAGGCCCGGGGGACTGGCACGTACCTGGAGCCATCCCAGTGGGATGAAGCCCCTGGGTGCAGAGGGACCCCCCCTAAATTCCCCCAGCTGCTGATCCCCTCCCTAGGGAAGCTCCAGCCCCCTTTAACAGGATCTGAGGGGGGGGGTGGTGTCTGTCAGCTGTGGTGGCTCCAAAAATCCCGATCCTGGCAAGGACACCTGGGCTTGGCTGTTCCCAACCATGGACAACCTGTTCCAGCCCCACTGATGGGAAGGGGAAGGTTTGTCACGGCTCTCTGGGACCCCAGTTCGTGGAAGCGTAAATGACTTTGGGATGGACCAGGAGAAGGGGTCAGATTTTGGGATCTCACCTGTGGGAGATGAGTCTGGTGTTGGATTTGGCTCCACATCCCTCTGGCACGGCCAGGGCTTGAGCACAGGCTGGGCTGGGAGAGCTTTGCCTGCACAGAACGAGCTTTATGAAGGTTTTTTAATTCCACTGCAGGAGACAGATCCAATTACATGAGAGCAGCAGATCCATGGCTAAAAAGGTCTCTTATTCCCCAAATTACTTTTCCCTGTTCACTGGAAAGGAAGCAGAAGGAGCCACTTGAAACATCCCAAAGGGTGATTTACTTGCCTGGGCAGAGTCCAGTAGCAGAAAAATCACCTTTATATTTTATTCTCTGTGAGAGCAGCTATAAACGATGGTTTAACAAAATATATGATAATACGTAAGAATAAATAATAATATTAAGCATCAATTTATTATTAAAAATAAATAACGATAATGAATAGTGAACAATAATAAAAATTAATATATAGTAACATAAGCAGAAGGACCCACTTGAACCATCCCAAAGGATGATTTACCTGCTGTGCAGTCCAGGAGGAGAAGAATCCCCTTTATATTTTGTTCTAAAGCAGAAATAATGATTTAATAAAATACATAATAATCAATAATTATTATTAATAGTAAAAGTGAATAATGATGGGCTAGAAATAATTATTATAATATATAATATAAATCTATGTAATTTAAAAATAAATAAAAATAAAATATAAATATTAATGAAATGAAAATTAAACTGAAAACTAAAATAAAACCAAATCTATGGGTGTATATAGTATATATAATATATAATGGCATAATAATATATAATGTAGTAATGAATAGCTAACAGTAAATATAGATAATAAAAAATAATTATAAATAAATAACGATATAAATGATGGGTACTAATGACAGGAGCTGGTTTTAGGGGGATGCAGAGGTGGAAGAGGAATTCCAGGCTCCGGGAATGAACGCCCCTGGTGCCCGGGTGGGTGATCCCTGCCCTGCTCCCCAGCTGCCCCTGGTGTCCCCTGTGCCCCTGCAGGTCCACGGCTGCGGGGACAAGGCCAAGGCCCACGCGCGGCAGCGGATCAGCAGGGAAGGGGTCCTGTATCCCGGGAGTGGCTCCAAGGACAAATCCCTGGACCCAGCCAAGCGAGCCCACCTCCAGCGGCGCCTGGACAAGAAGCTCAGCGAGCTGACGAGCCAGAGGAAGGGCAGGAAGAAAGACAAGGAGAAATGAGGGGCCTGAATCCCGCTTTTTTTAACCTCGGAGCCGCCGCTCAGCCCTCCCAGGCTGGAGCTGCTGAGCCCTGGGGGGTGTGGGGGGCTCGATTTTGAGGGGGACACAGCCTGGAGCCAGGGGCTGGGGAGGGATTTGGGGAGGGAGAGCTGCTGTATTGTCCTGGTTATCCATGTGGACACGGTGATGGATGTTCACAGAGGCCGGAGCTCGCCGGTACAACAGGCATTAAACACCCAAAGCAATGAGCTGTCGCTGTCACACTGGTCCCTGTGGCAGCAGGAGATGGATGTCTGGGAGCAGGAACGTGGGAGGCACTGAAAACCCCGGGTGACCCTCTGCTCCTGGAAAGGTGACTAAGGAAATGGATCCCAGCCCAGCAATCCTCCGGCACTGCTCCGAGTGACCCCAGCCCACACCGCAGCCAGCACAGCCCAAACCCCTCGGGGCTGCCCCTTCCCCTCCCACACGGGCCAGGCTCAGCCCTGCTCCAGGCTTGCATTGGGATGGGCTCCTGGGACACCAGGATCCACTGGGAACCCCACAGCAGCAAAGGTACGTGCAGCCCTCCCAGGCAGGAGGGAGCCTTGTGACCCTCCCAGACCTTTTCCCAATCCTGTACCCCCAAACTAATCTGTCTCCCACGTTGCTTCCTGCCTGTTGATCCCCATTTCCAAAGCCTCTCCATCCCCTCACAGCCCCTGCCCTGTCCCTTCTCCTTGCTGGCTCCAATCCCGCTCACAGTGTCCATCCATCCCCCCCAAACATAGCTCCAGCAGCATTTTTTTGTCCTAAGGATGAAGGAAAAGATGCTTAGGTGCCTTGAAAGAGGAATGGCCAGAGAGGGGCACAATAAACAGCCCCAAACCACGTGGTCCCCATCATTTTGGGGCTGAACACCACCGATGTTACCCACGGGCGATCCCAGAACCTGCAGAAGTCACTCCCCTCATCCTGAGCAAGGCTCGGCATGTGGCAGGAGCTGCAGGACAGCCAAGGATTTCTGTGCCTGTCCCTTTCCAAATGCTGGCTACGGTAGCTAATAAGACTAACCCCCCCAAACCTCAGGGCCTATGAGTACTGGCTGTGAACAGCTTCCCAAAAAGCCTTCCTCATCCTTCGGAAAAACCTCATCCCTCCAGCCCCTCCATCCTTGGCTCGTGCCTCGGTGC
>JAWWLV010000179.1:8897818-8911816 GCA_035041135.1 Platyrinchus mystaceus
GCTCCTCCAGACAGATCCCAGCAAAGGCACCAAAGGGGGTTTATCCAAGACAGCTATTTCCTGCTATACAGAGGGGGGTTGGGATCCCTAAAAACACCCAGCAAAGCAAACCTAACAGGAACTGAGCCAGAATGCTCCCTAGCATCCGAGCCAGGAGATCGCAGCCCATGGGATGCTGATGTGAACCCACAGGGACACAACCTCAGCACTGCACCTAAACCCTCTCCCCACCCCTCTCAGAGCTCCCCAGCCCCTCTCCAGAATTTCCACAGCCCCAAATCCTGCTCATGGCACGGGAGAAGGAGCTGGGTTGGCCCCAGATGGACGATCCCCCAATATTTGGTTCTCACCTTCCAGCTGCTCTCGGGTGCTCACAGCTTCAAGCACTGTGGGGTGATCAACCCTCCCCAAAACCATCCAGGCTTGGATTTTAACGGGCAAAGATGGGACTGTCAGCTTGTTATAGAAGAAAATATGAGCTGTGCTGGCCTGGCCTGGCTGGGGACCCTCTGCAGGGACACACGGCCTATTGTTGGGGTAACAGGAGGAGGGGGGGTCCTAAATACAACCCAAAGGGACAGCGAGGCTGGGGAGGGGTTGGGAGATGCCCAGCTCCTCCCCAGCCTCCTCCCACTGGCACAAACCTCCCCCTGCCATCCATAAAACAGGAATAACCCAGCTGAGAACGTGCTGAACTCGTGTCACACACGGGCTGAGCTCAGCCTAAGGGATACTCTGCTGTTCAGTGCTGAAAACTGACATCTTAACAGAGCAACACAACGGAGATTTGCCACCTCTTTTTGTGCCCTGAAAAGCTGGGGCATGGGAGCCTCGTTCCTTTCCATGTTTGCCAATGTTTGGGGGTTTTTTAATATGAAAACGGCGAAGTTTTCACAACCGACTTTTCCTGCAGGAGGACAAACCTCCTCCATCTCTTCCCAATTTCTTCTCGAAATTAAAAAGAATTTCCAATTTTCCTTTTCTTTCAGAGCTTCTCCCCCCCAAAAAACCTCCTTCTCCAAGCAGCAAGTTAAGCAGATTTCCGAGGCATCACCTGGAAAGAGACTGCGGTGCTTGGCACTAGGATGAAATCCAGAGGTATTTTCCTGTTAGGAAAACAGCATCAACCTCTCCTGAGCAAGGAAACGGAGGTGGAGGTGCTGGGGGAAGGATTTATGGCTTTTTTTGTTAACTAAGCTCTTCCCTGGAGCGTTTCACTGAGCTGCTCTGACATCCCCCTGACCTGCTGCTCAAATTCCTGGGAAATCAAACCTGAGGGATTTGGAGGGAACTGGCACCATTCTCCCACTGCCGGCAGCTCAGGGATAGGTGGATTTCTTACCCACAGACCTCAAGATCAGAGTGCAGAGCCCTGGTTTGGGGGTAGAGAGCCCCAGAATGGGGTGCAGGGCCCTGGTTTGGGGTGCAGAACTCTGGTTTGGGTGCAGAGCCCCCTCCATCCATCCCAACATCCCAATGCTCAGGGCCAGGGCAGCTTCATTTTCCTTGGGAGCTGCTGCAGACCTCGGGTTCCCTTTCCTGCTTGGAGGGACAATAAAACAGCTCGACGAGGAGACAGAAACAGCATCAAAGCCGTGTGTCCCCCCTGGAAAAGGGGTCCCCCCCTCAAGCTTCGGGAGGTGTCACCTCGCTGCTGTTTTGGCACCACCAGCTGAGGGCACAGGCACAGAAACCAAACTGCTGGTCCCAGAGCACCCGGACCAGCCTGGGTACGACCCCTCCCCGAGCACGCTGCAGTCCCCAAACGTCCCAGTCCAGGTTCCAGCCGTCTCCCTGCTCATCCATCCCTCCCTGCCCTGCCCCTGACACCCGTGCCGGGTGTGCTGAGCCCGGGCTAAACTCAGCTCACTGGTGACACTGGTGCTGCGGCTGTGCTCCCCCGGGCGGGGCTCTGCCAGCCCCTTCCATCCCCCTCCTGCCCTGCCCGGCCTCCAGCCGCAGGGCACACAAGTGGGATGGAGTTTGCTCCTGGCACAGAGAAAGACGCATCCCAAACTTGCCAAAACACAAGGATCTGGGCTCTGCGCTCACCCATCGCCCCGCCCGGCCCCTCGCAGGGCACCCATCCCACCCCATGGGCACCCAAACCGGCGGCCCCCATCCCTGCACCCCCTGTGCCCCCCGGTTCCTCCCGCCGCGCTTTACCTGGACAGGTACAAATCCTCGGGGATCTGCGGGGACCCTCGGGGTGTCCGCTCCCACGGCGGGGGGAACGCGGCGACCGCCGGGGTCTGCCCTGCCGGCGGTGGGGACCGGGCAGAGCCCCCTCCGCAGCCCCGGGGGTCCCTGAGCTCAGCCCCGGGATCCAAGGAGCTCCTCCCTCCCGGGATGTTTCCCGGCGGTGGGTGCCGGGCAGAGCCCCCCTCCTCTCCGCTGCCCGGGGGGTCCCTGCGGGTTGGGAGCGCAGCCCCCCCCCAAATCCGGGATGCTTCCCGGCGGTGCGAGAGCGGGAGCGGCTCCGCTCCCTCGCCCAGCCCAGCCCGGGGCGGAGCCGGGCGGCGCTGCCCGCTCATCCCTGCGATGAGCTGGGCGGTCTCTGCGCTCGCCAGACCCTCCCCGGGGTTTGGCTTAACCCAGCCCAAACCGCCCCCCCCCCCGGGGTAAAGCGGAGCGGGAGAGAAGCGAAGCGACCTCCCGGGACTGCGGGAGATGCTCTGCCCTGCCCGGGGGCGAGGGGATGCAGGGGTCTCTCACTTTGATTTGCCTCCCAGGCTGGCAACTTTCCTTAGGAAGTTGCCATAAAAAAAAAACCTAAAACCCACAAAAATCGCCCCAAACCCCCACAAACCCATCCCAAATCCCAGCCAGGAGCGTGGAGGGACAATGCCAGGTCCCTCATCCCACACCAGAGATCCTCCACTGCTTGCAGGCAGCTCTGGGCACAGGGGGCTTGCCCAAATCCCACTTCCCGCTGCCCAGGGCCCCCCTCACCCATCCCACTGCACCTCTGCATCTCCAGCTCCTCCTCCTCATGGATCCTGACGAGTGTTTCTCTCCCTGAGGACCCACATCCCCTCCCACTGCCCCCCAAAGCCAGTGGATCATCACCCCAGAGCCAAATCCTCAGGTCCCAAAGAGCTTCCTGCGGTGTGTCCCTCCCGGCTGTGGGGACACCTGGGCCCATCCAGCAAGGTCTTGGCTCCGGATGTTCCTAAGAAAACCCATCAGATCCTCTGCCTCTGCAGCAAAAGGTGGAACCTTTTGGGATTTGGCCCAAAAAGCCCCTTGGGCAGTTTGGAGACCAAAGGCTCTGTGTCCACCACACCCGTGACACCGTGACCATCGACCAGACTGTGCCCACACACCATCCCAGGGGATCTTCCCTTTCCCTGCCTTCACATCCGTGTTTTCAGCCACCTTACCTCAAATGCCAGGTGACTTCCAGGGCGTTAAGGAGTCGCTTCAGACAGCAGGAGAATCGCTTTGCTTGGAGAAGATGGAATAATTGCAATTTTGTGGGGAGCAAAGCCCATGCACCCTGAGCAAAGGTGGTCTCGGGGGCCACGGAGCAGTAACTCACCTATTAAACATTCCTCCCTTTTGAAGCCAACACTTACCTTTGGTCAGCATCATTATGAAGTCAGGGTGTAACCACAGGTGGGACAGACCTGTTCCAGCTTCCTGGCCCAGGAAGAGTTGGATACATCTGTGTGTGGAAGCAGGAGACTGCCACCTCTGCCCTCTTCACAGGGATGCTCCTACTTCAGGCCACCCCAAATGCTATTCCCACGAGGCCTGTTGGCTTCCTTTCATCTCCTCCCCACGAGGCTGCTTTCTGAGCACTTCAAGGCGATCACAAAGGGATTCCTAAATCCAGGTGAGTTTGCAGTGATCAGAGCCCACCTTTTTCCCTGAAAACTCGGACGTGTTCCTTACCTGGAGGCACAGCATCCATCTGGTGTGCTGAGGGTGGGGGCACAGCCCGAGCCCCCTCAGCCCCCCAGCTCCACGTGTGAGGTGACAAGAGAGGACCCAAGGGCACACGTTGTCCCAAGGAACACGTGGCACACAGGGCTTTATTACACAGCCAGGATCCAGGCTATCCCTGGGAGCTGTCAGATGGATGCAGAGGAGTCAGTGTTTCCCGTATTAGGTAGAAAGCTCCAGGATATTCTGGGCAGAGCAGGGATTCCAGTGCAGGCCCTCTGGTGGGAGGGGTGTGCAGTAACAGGTCCCCCTGGGTCACCTGACAACCCCCTCAACTGGTGATTCAAGAATTCCACACTGCCCATTGCCCACTTTTTACAGCTGGGAAGTACCTGGGACACTAAAGCTGGGAAAAATGCAGATGCTGGTTGTCATTCCCACACAAGACCAAACGGGATCAGAACTGCGGGTGTTTGCCGGGCAGCGGCTCTGCAGCTCTCCTGCCACTTCCAAAATCTGGGCTTACACCCTTGGAATTATACTGTGGCATTTGTGTCATCTTCCTCTGGATAAACACTTCCCTGGGAAACACCCTTTGGCAGCCTGATTGGATCAGAGCACCTAAGCAGTGACACCAGTGCCAGGGACAGCGCCGTGAGGGCTCAGAGCAGAGGGCACAGAATCCACGCTCACTGGAGCTCTTACAGTTTGGAATAATGACCTGGGGGAAAAAAAAAAAAAAGCAGCCCAGGTTTCCAATTCCTTTTCCAGGATGCTGAGTCACCAGCAGAAACACTGCCTGGCTCAGGATGCTCAGACCTCCCTGGCCACATTGCTTGGCCCGGGCCTGCTGCTGGTAGGGAGGCGGCACAGGGACAGAGCCCGAGTGTGGGACTGCAGGGAACAGCTTTTTCCAGCTGGACTCAGAGACTCCTCACTCTGGAGCTACCCCAGGAGGAACAGGATGAAGGGTGGCAGAGCCTGAGTATGCCAGAGCCCAGGAGTGAGACCCTCCTGGCGAGGACACAAACCCAGCTGAGGACAAGGCAAATAACTTCAGACCGACGGAGCAACTCCCGGTTTCTGCTTGTGACACATTTTACTCCGCAGAGCGAAGGCAGGTTGACCTCTCTCATTTCACCTTCCCTTACATTTAAGAGATGACCAAGACTAAAAGAGAAATTAAAAATAAGAGCTAAGGAGAAGCTGCCTGTCTCCCCAGAGCTGTGATACACCACAAAACTACCACAGGATGTTGGAAGTCAGTCAGATCCCCCGCGGAGGGGCTGGACCAGCAGTGCAGTGTGGTTCATCCTGTGCAAGGAGCAGCTTGGTCACAGAGCTCAGTTCACCTGTGTTCCTCTGGCTGAACACTTGATCCCCCTCCACGGCTCCAGGTAGTTTCAACAGGAAGGAAAGAATCCGTTTCCCGTGCCTGGTCTCTGTACACCCCAGAACAAGTGTTCCTAATGCCCGGACGCCTCGTGCAACTCCCACAGTTCTCTGGGAACAGAGCAGCAGATCCCTGTGTGCTGTGCTCTGAGCCCCCCCCGTCTCCACAGCTGGTTTGGAGGACACACAGCACCCGCTGGAGGTCCTTGTTGTGCGGTGTTGGTTCTGACTTCCCTCCACGCAGAACTTCTCCGGCGACACGAGGAGAAAGGGGGGGGGGTGTGTCCATGCCATCCTTCCCCCAGGGGATTCCCACAGGCTGGAACGCTAACAACGACAATTAGGAGTTAGGATGAGGTTGGGACTGTGCCCCAGGCCCGCTCGAGCACCACGAGTTCCCATCAGCCCCGTGGCTGCCGCTCAGAGTTTCCTCTCCCGGGGTTTGTTCCCGTTGGGCTCATCCAGCAGGGCCGAGTGCCGGTCCCCGTTGCTCAGGCATTTGTCCTTCTCGTGCCTGTGCTCCTGCTTCTGCCGCCGGATCTCCTTGTAGCGCAGGGTGATGTCCCTGCAGCAAACACACAGCACACAGTTCCAGCCTGCAGGGCCAGCAGTCAGGATGCCTGTCCTGAAGGAAGCTCCCTTGGGATAACTCAACCCACTGGAGCCACTGTGTTTCTTGCTGGTGGCCTGGCTCTTCTCACCTCTGCCACAGCACAGCAGCCACTGCTGCCTCCTGCACACATCACCACAGTTCCAGGAATCCTGGAATGGTTTGGGTTGGAAGGGACCTTAAAGCCCATCCAGTCCCACCCCCTGCCATGGGCAGAGACACCTTCCACTAGCCCAGGTTGCTCCAAGTCCCATCTAACCTGGCTTTGGGCACTTCCAGGGATGGGGCAGCCCAGACCCGTGCCAGGGCCTCCCCACCCTCCTTCCCAATATCCCATCTAACCCTGCCCTCCCTCTGGCAGTGGGAACCCATTCCTCCTTGTCCTGTCACTCCACTTCCTTATATGCAGAGTCCCTCTCCAGCTTCCTTGTAGGCCCCTTCCAATACTGGAAGACTACCAATTCCCTGAGCCCTGTGCAGCTGCTTTCCACGGACCTGCTCAGAGCAGCATCCAAACCAAACACACCTCACTCGGCTCCCTTGTCCCAGCACTGGCACAGCCTGGACAACCACAGGCCGTTCTGGCAATGAAGCTGGGAACACCTTAGTCTGGTCTAACCTGGAGGGAAAATAAAACCCTGACCCCATTTCCCACTTTACGCCAAGCCAGCCACAGCCACCCGGGCGAGCTGTGCTCCCTCTCCAGTAACAAAAGCACGTTTGAGGAGGGGCTGTGGAACAAACCCCCCCCAAAAACCCCAAATGCAGCACATCCCACCCCGCTTACCGGATGAAGAAGCGCCAGGCTGTCCAGGTGAGCACCAGGATAATCCCCAGGATCCAGCACTGGGTGATGTAGAAGGGCAGGGAGAGCGTGAGCGTGTAGGGATCGTACTTGACCACGATCAGGAACTCCGTGGCAGTGATAGCAGCAACCAGCCAGGCCTGCTGGCCCAGCTTCTTGTGGAACTTCCTGCCAAGGAAACACACAGATAAAACATTTCCTCGCTGTCAAATGAAGGATTTGGAGAAACCTCCACAAAAAGACAGCTGGGAGAGCAATTTCAGTCAGCTTTGCACAGCCCTACAGGTCTAGTTTGGATCACACGTGCATTAAGGCTGTGCAGGCTGACAACTTTCACGTTGGTGTTAGTTTAGTTTCCTCTCAGAGGCTCTGAAAACAATGAAAAGTTAAAGTTCATCCCCGCACAGTGCTGAGGTGGCTGAAAACTGATGAACCTAAATTAAATAAATGCCATTCCTGGTTCAGGAAGCCACACGCCCCTGGTGACAAAAAGGCTCTTTTGCTTTAAAAACTAAAAAGCTTACTTAACAAAACACTGAAAGTAAATTTGTTTTCTGTATCCATCAGACATGTCTGTAGTCATTTACACCCACCATATACCAGCTTGAAGTTAAAAAAAAAACCCAGCAAAACATGAAAAAACCCCAAAAAACATACAGTTATATATAAAAAATCCATATAGTTATATACATATTATAGTTGGTAGAAACTGTTTTCGTTTGTTTCTGTAAGCAGTGAACTGGAAAAAGAAATGCCAAGTACCCCAAACAGCAAAGAAAAACAGGATAGAAACTAAAATTTACTGCTACAGTATAGAGAGTGACGGCTGTTTTATCATTACTTTACCTTGAAATACTAAAGAAAACCCTCATGCAGCCTTTGCTGTAATCAATATTTATGGAAAAATGGAGTCTAGGAAAGGCATCAGTTGTATTCCTGGTTTTTAAAGAAGTAAAAAGTAATGGGAAGGTCTCAGGAGGCCTTATTCCAGGTAACAGAGTGCACTAGAAACCTGGGAAAGCTGCTGACCTGCACCAGGAGGATCCTTTTGGGTTTTTTCCCCCCAAGGCATCCATTCTGCTGCCTCTCATATTCCTGTTGCTCATATCTGCTCCCATCCCCTTGGATTGTCAGTGCCTGGGAAGGGCTCTGAGCACAGAGATCCAACAGAGCTTCTCCTCCCTCTCCTGAATCCAGGGAGTCCATCTCCCACAACACACAAAGCTTCTTACCCACGAGGCCCAGAGTCATGTTTGACACCAATGAACAGTTCAAACTACACCAAATCATCCAAATACACTGGGAAAAATAGGAAATACATCAAGTGTAGGTGATTGCTGATGCAGAGAGGATGAGTGCATTCCATTGGAAGGTTTCCTGCCTGGATCAGCTCGGATGAAAGGCTTCAGAAATTGCTCCAGGGGGTTCAGGTGGTGTGACAGATAAAATGGGCAAAGACCAGCCTTAACCACTGGCAGAGAGATAAAAGGAAGCAGCAGATATCTCTCTCTCCCTGGGAATTCCAGCTGTTCAGATGATGAGGGCAGTTTTCTGCTCTCCTTCTTCCTCTGCCATCAGGGGAACAGATGACAGACAGAATTAAAGGCAACCCCGGCACAAGAGCCAGGCAGACCCTAAAGCTGCCAAGAACAGACCTGGTTTCCTGCCCTTCTACTCGTGGAAGATTTTAAAGAAAAGCCCTTTTTTTCACGTGATGAGTGGGATTAAAATTCCTGTCCTCTGTGCAGACTCCTTGGAAGCAACAGGAAGACTACAGTCAGGAGTGTATGAGAAGCTCAAATGCTGAGACTGTTGCACCAAGACATTCCTGGTCAGGAAGATTTCACACCTCCAGTCCTCAGGAACTCGGAGGCAGCGTGTGGATCAGCGTGGTGTGTCAGGGCTGGAGAGCTTCACTCCTCCTCCTGGACTCTGGCAATTCCAGGGACTCCACTGGCACTGTGCTCAGCCCAAGGTCCTGCAAGCAAAGCCCCAGAACTGTCTGCAGATCCTCAGAATCACGAGTGGGAAGAAGAGCCTTCATATTGGAATGTCACTGCTTTCTAGACCCAGTATTGCAGGGTCAGCTGAAGAGATCTCACCCATTTATTCCAGGCAATCCTATCACCACCAGACATGGCAGTGAGCAATGTTTCTGTCGAGGTCAATGGAATATTCCAATCTCTGAGCATTAGGTTTCCAATAGGAAAAGGTCAGGGAGGTTTCCCGTGTGTTGTTAGCTGGGAGCCTCTGGTACAGCCAGCTCTTCCCAGCAGCTTCTACCTACACAACCACGGCAAGAATCCTAAATGACCCTGGGTTTGAAATGATGTGCAAGTGAAGCTGCTAAATGGGGGCAGATTTTCTCTGCCTGGATGGCCTGGAACAACAAAGGAATTGAAGGCTGGTTGCAAAATCCTCCACGGAGAAGGTACCAGGTATGACCAGGTGCTCAGTTCTGCAGGATCAGCCCGATGTCAGCTCTGGGGGGGCATCAAGCAGAGCCAGGAACCTCAGAATTTGGGGGCAGTTACCCACCACAGACCATGGCAGGAGGTGGTGGCAGTGATGTGGATATGCAGCTGGGGATGAGTTCCTCCAGCTCATGGGAAGAACGGCACCAAACGGCACCAGGAATGAGGCACCGGGGACAGATGGCTCTCCTAAACTGCAGTGCTATGAGGGCAGAGGAGCTTTTCCAACCCAAACACAAGGCCCAGAAGATGAATGGAGCTAAGGAGAGGAGCTCAGCAGCGAGAGGCAGAGACCTCTTCTTACCTGTGAGTTGGAGGCACGTCCCAAACCAGTAGGTCCAAGGGCAGGGCAGCTGCCACTGCGGAATGTCCTGAAATCCGACTAAGCAATGTGGGCTGGCCCTTCTTCCCAGTTCTAGGAGCCAAAGCCTTGCAAGGGAAACTGATCTTCAGAGAATGTTGGAACCCTAAATTCTGAACACAGACACTTTTTTGCGTTGGTCAGCGACAGACAACGAACACCCCTGGAAGCCAGGCGTGGCCTCAGGCTCGGGATGTGGGCAGGTTGTGACATTAAAAGAAAAGGTGATATTTGAGAACAAAGCTTTCTCAGCTCTCACATGGTCTGCAGAAACAAAAGCAGCGAGGACAGATATGATGCTGGAGTGGGAACAGTCTGAAGAACATGCACTGGTGTGTGTGGTGCTTCACCTGCAGCACCTGCTACCGGGGGCCTCTGAGCTGCAAGAGGATGCCAGGAGAGCTCCGGAGGGCCAGGGACCAGCGGGAACACGGCTCAAGGAAAGAAGTGCCTTTAGGAATCCCATTGGGTTTTTTTTTTTAGTTTGGGCCCTGATGTCCTCAGAGGGCACATCCAAGGACTGCAGTTCCTGGCTCTCAGTCTGGGATAGGAGTGCAGCGCTGCCCTGCCCACGAGCCAGTGGCACTCCAGCTCCTTCACACATTCCATTCTCCACAGAGAGACCCTTTATGAAACACTGAGCTCAGAACAGTGCACACAGAACGCCCTTAACAACAGCTGCCCTCTGACCAGGGAGAGTGGGACCTCCAAAACAAAAGGAACACAAAGCAGATGCTTTGGGATTCGGCCTCTTTGCCCCTGACAAGCTGCCTGAGATGGATGCCAACAAGCTGGAGCCAATTCCAAACAAAGCACGTGGAGCTGGACATGGGAAGTACAGAGAGGTTGGACTTACGGGTCGTCCATGAAGTCGTAGATCTCCCTCATGGCCACCCCTCCCACGTTCACAAAGAACACCAGGCGCAGCAGGACCAAGTAGTGTTCTGGGGGCATCCACAGCACAAACTTCAGGTAGAACGTGTTCAGCTCTGCCAGCAAGAACTGAGAGAAAGGACATCTTAATTACACAGAAAAAACTTCAGTGGATGAAGCCTGGAATCCCCCCCCTTCCCTTTCCCAGTCCTGCTCAGTATCACTGAGTGAACCACCAGCAGCTTCAACAACCACCACCAACAGCTGAGGGTTGTAAACGTTTTCCCTGTGTTGGAAGAGGCACCAAAAACCACAACAGAAAGCTGGGCAAGCGCTGCCTCAAATTCTGAGCAAGTTCTTGAACTCCAAATAAGGAGCAACAACTTCTCCTTCCTTTAATGCTGTCATTAAAGATCTGGCTGATGGACAGCAAGAGGCATGAGCTGCACATCCTTTGGGGGGGGCAGCTGGTTTGTGGGGTTTTTTTACACAGTTGTGCAAATGTCACCCTCAAAGCCAACTTGGAAAAATGGGTTATAAATTAAGAGCAAAGTGTTCCCAAGTGGGCTGCCCTGGCAATGTGCTGAAGGGAGCAAAGAAGACACCAGACTGTCACTTCAAAAGGAATGATAACAAAGGGCATTAAGCACTGCTTAAGCCAAAGGAGTGAGCCAAAACCTGAAGCTGCTTAGAAACTGTCAGCTGAAGCTGAGTTTTGCTAAAAGAAACATAATCCCACAGTCCAGAATAAACTCACTGGAATCTCTCAGCTCCTGCAGCACCTAAACCCCAATTGCACCTCAGGGTGCAACCAGTAACCATTTGGGGAAATATCTGTTTTATTTATACACTCTTTTCCTTCTCCCACAAAGCAGGGGAGCCTCAGCAAGCCTGGTGTGCCGTGTGAGCTTGGCCAGTGTTTCCTGCAGCAGAAACCAGGGGCTGTGAGCTTCTTCTAGCAGGTTCTGTATTAAAAATACAGAGTTATGTCCTGAGCCACAGCAACTGGTTAATGCCCTGTGTCACCACAAGTGTCACGGGGTGGCTGCTAGTTAAATTTCACAGTTGCTGGGTTGAAACAAGTTTGAGTTGCCCAGAGCAGAGCCAAGTGACATCCCAGGGATGGCACAAAGGCCAAAGGCCCCTGGGCTGGGAAAGGGGCAGGAGTGGGGAAAAGGCACTCAACCTGCCCCATTAACCCTCCCTATCAGTGTCATGGGGGTGATAACTTCTGTTTCACAGTCACAGGTATGAATTCCAGGCGCTGCAGTCCCACAAAACAAATCCAGCCACTCAGGTGCCAAGTGTTCAGCGAGACATAAAAGGGCAGTTGAACTATTTAAGCCTGCCTAAAAATATTATTTAAGTATATGATCATTCAAAAATTACACACAATATGTATTTTAAATTATATGTTATTATTTAAAATATTATATTTGTTATTATTTAAGCCTGTATAAACATATGACCAGAGGCAGTACTGTGCTGCAGGAGCTTGAGCACAGCCCTTTCCAGCTGCAATGTGACCTGTACCTGCATAAAACTGAGGGAAACGAGCCCCTCACACCCCAAACCAATGCTTTGGGGGGCAGAAACTTGCTGAAATATGTGCAGATCCCAGTTTGTATCGCTCACAGTGCCAGCAACAGCGTTGAGCAAATATTTTTGCCACGAATCCGTCACCTGTCCCAAAGACACGGACCCCAGTCCTGTGGGATTGGGAAGGGATCTCTCCTGCCCTCAGCTCCAGGAGTGTCACCACCCAAGGGTGCAGCCCAGGTCCCCCTGTGCCACAACCCACGAGACCCAAGGGCAGAGAGGGGCCAGAGAGGTTTCCTCACCACGAAGATGATGCCGCAAACGGCGAGCCAGCGGCGCAGGCTGGACGCCGGTTTCCACTCGAACTTCACCCAGCTGTAGGGGGTGAACTGGAAGACAATTCTCTTCATTTTGCCCCTGGAAAAGAGCAAAACGTGACAGCAGGTTTAATAAAAAGCAGGTGAGAGGCACTGAGCAGTGTTTCCATTTCAGACACCAACTCAGGGCTGCAAAATGTCCGCGTTTACTCCCTCAAAATCACAGTTTAATGAGATTAACCCTGAGTTAGAGAAGCTTGTTATTTTAACTACCCATTTAAGCTTCAATACGCCACAGCTGCTGTCGTCAGCAGTTCTGCTCTGCCCAGCAAAGACACTGCAGAGCAGGATGGGTCATTACTGGTACATGACTACAAGGGATTTATTAAATTTTAATTCCCACTGTCCCAGTTCCTGTGAAGTTCTGATTACCAGGGAATGCATGAAGACCAAGCAGATCCTTGCTGTGAATGAGAGTATGATCCCAGCTTGGATTCCTGCCTCTTCTTTAGCAACTGCCTTAAATAAGTTCACTTCCACAGGATGCCCTCATTCCCAGACATCAGGACACACCGGAGTATTTCCAACAATTCCATTCTCAATTTAAATAAAACTCTCCAACAAGCCTTCCTGTAGCAATAAATCACTGGATGCTCAAGCCATTGGAACACCCAGGAATTCTTTAATCCACATGAAGCCAAACAGAACAGCCAAGACCTTGAGCACAGGTCCAACCTTTGTGCTGTGCCTGTGGAGTTCCTTCCCCCCCCAACTTACTTGTAGGTGGGAATGTTCCAGAGTCCTTGCCACTTGTATGTTTTCAAGGAAAGCCAGGACAGGGTCTTCATCCCACAGTAAATTCCTAATCCATTACACAGGATCACATCCATTATCCACTGAAAGGAGAAAACACACCGTGATGCTGGGGAAGGAACAGGGAATTACTACAGGTACAGCTCCCCTTTCCAAAGGAGTGGGACACAGAGTGTTAATTCCAAAAGGTTTCCTGAAGGCAGAAGAGCTTTGCTCGGTGTCTTCATACATAATGCATTGACTTTTATAAATACAGCCATGGAGCAAATCATTCCAGGCTTGGGAAAGAGCTTTAACTGTAAAAACCCAGGCAGACACGAGATCTGAGCTGTGTGCTCAGACTGCAGAGAATTCTGATCACTCTGGCACCAATTCACATCTCACAGGAAAATAAAGCATAATTTTAAAAGGGTGTCCCTTTAAGCCCGAAGTCCCTCTGGCTTGGAAAAGTACACACAAACTGTATTTTAGGACAAGAATACAAACCATAACTTGCAATGACCACACAGCTCCTCAGTAAGGCCAAACATTTATGTCTTAAAATCTTCTTATAAACCAGATACATTCCAAACACAGTAATATTTACTGCTTTCAGAAAGGAGAGGTTTGCAAAGAAGGAAGAGCTGGATAAAAATTGCACTGAGTCTGGTTGTTGAGTTTTTTTTCCCCAACAGGCAAGAAAAATCATCCTCTCAAACTCTATGCAGCAAGTTTTTCTGAATTTCAGACTTTATGCTTTGTACCCTCAGTAAATATTTGAAAGTGTTTAGCTTTAGATTCTTTCCCTGCTGTGAAATGAACCCAAACAAAACATTTACCACGTGCAAGGGCTCGAAACCCACAAAATTATGGAAACAGTGGCAAAAATGCTACACACATGATCCAATTCAGCTCTCACACCACTTCCTACCCTTCCCCACAAAATA
>JAWWLV010000179.1:8911916-8933364 GCA_035041135.1 Platyrinchus mystaceus
TACACACAAACTGTATTTTAGGACAAGAATACAAACCATAACTTGCAAGTACCACACAGCTCCTCAGTAAGGCCAAACATTTATCTCTTAAAATCTTTTCATAAACCAGATACATTCCAAACACAGTAATATTTACTGCTTTCAGAAAGGAGAGGTGTGCAAAGAAGGAAGAGCTGGATAAAAATTGCACTGAGTCTGGTTGTTGAGGTTTTTTTCCCAACAGGCAAGAAAAATCATCCTCTCAAACTCTATGCACCAAGTTTATCTGAATTTCAGACTTTATGCTTTGTACCCTCAGTAAATATTTGAGTGTTTAGCTTTAGATTCTTTCCCTGCTGTGAAATGAACCCAAACAAAATATTTACCACATGCAAGGGCTCGAAACCCTTGGAAACAGTGGCAAAAATGCTACACACATGATCCAATTCAGCTCTCACACCACTTCCTACCCTTCCCCACAAAATATATATCTATATTCCCATTTAAACCTTGATCCCTGCAGTACATACGTGATCCCACCAGCATTCACTGAAGTTTGGGAGCTGGTGTTCCAGGCTGTACTCCAGGAACTCAAACATCACACTGATGATCATGCACATCCACCAGTCCCGAATCATCAACGTCTAAAGGCAGAAAAAAACCACAACAAAACCTTTCAAACACCCACAACAGCTGCTCAAAACCACCCCAAAAACGACCTGCACACCAGAGAGAGAGCAGAACCAGACACTGCTTACCTTAGTGCTCTTTAGAAACCTAAATAACAGAGCATTCCATAAATCCCAGTCAGACTCTGCTCGGATTTAGGGTTTTGCAGCGGTGTATGAAACGTTATTACTTTTTATTTCCCTAGTTTCCAAACTTCTGGCCTCAGAACACAAAAGGACACACGTGGTGTGGTTTTTTACCGGTTGTTTTTTACCAGTACAGTTGAAAATCTTGTCTCCAGCGTTCAGAAAAGGATCAGGAAGCTCAGGACGATCCGATTTCTGTGCTGTGATGGTCCCATAAACCCAAAAGCTCACAGGCCTCTCAACTTTGCACATAATCAGCACAAGAGACAAAGACACTGAGGGAAATTAACTCTCCCCCAGCCAAAACCAGCACAGAAATGCAGAAGATGGCATAAATCCCAGCCCATGAAAGAGCAGGGACGGGCAAGATGGGATTCAGCAGGAAGGGAATTAGTTAAATGCACTGGAATTGCTGGGTGCTCGACCACTCACAGGCAGCAAGGTTCCAACACTGCTCAGAAAAGGCTTTTCAGAGCCTTTTCACAGGCTCTGGGTTAATCCACAGCCAAAATAATTTCTGATGAATGAGGCACATTCATTCCCAATGTTGTTGCCAATATTCCCAATATTGGTGGCTTTTGAGATCTGGGGAAAAACCCCAACACGTGCCCACCTCTGTTTATTGGGACAACACACTCAACCTCCAGCTTGTAAGAGAGAGATATGTTAATATTTAACATATTTAAAAGGCAAGGATGTTATGACCCAGAGGAAATCCAGCAGCCAGTTTCCTTCCAGCTGAGCAGCCCAGGAACAACTTGGGTACCCCGGAGGGGTCACCTCAACCATGGCTGCAGGAACAGCCCCTCTGACAAAAGCTCCACTGGCACATGGAATTCTATCCCATTCCAGTGCCTCAGGAATGTGTTACTGCTCCCCTTATGTCTTGTTACCAGGCACTTACAGTTTAGGCATCATGGCAGGTTTTTTCACAATTTAAGCATTTTTCCTCAGCGTAATTTATTTGTAAAAATAACCACAGAAATGCTATTTTGACATTTAAGTTTCTAATTCATTTCTCTTGGATGAGAAAGATCCAAGTTTTCCAAATTTACCACTCAGTTCATTAACAGAACAAGTCCAGGTCTCCCCAGGCCCAGCAAACTCACCTTTGCTTATGGGGGAAACCCCAAACCAACCCAAACCACTCCCAGAACACACTTTTGAAATGAAAACACAAAACAACAGCTCCAGCTTGTTTTTAAGACAGCTGAGCTTTGTCAGATTGTTATTTATGGTGGGCTTGTGGGTAAAAACCCACACAACAAGGTCTGCAGGGGGCAAAATCAAATGAGTTAGTAGGTCTGCTCTGGTTAAAAAAGATAATATTTAGACCAAAATAACCAGCAAACCACGTGTTGAATGTTTTGCAAGAGACAAGCACAGCTGGAATTTCTTCCACGGTTGGTTGATACTGACTAAAAAGTAACAGGAATTCAATCACTGCCCATTTAATGGTTTAAAATCCTGATTTGATGCCACGGGGAAAGCAGCAGCAGCAGCCTATCATAATATATGAGTGTTTGGGACCAACAGACTCTCACTGCCTGTCCCACAATCCACTTCCAAAGGTCATTCCAGCATTTCTTGCCACAGGAATAAAGGTCTTTATTGATCTGCCCCAGAATGAATCCCAGTGCAGGAGGGAGCCTGTCCATGTAACACAGCTTTGGCAAGGAATGAGGTGGACCAACATGGGCAGGAGAAAGGGAAAAAAGAAGGGGAAAAAAGGCTTTTCATGTGTTCCAAACACAGCCTGGCACAACTGAGCAAGGCCTGGCACCACCAAAGAAGCAGCAGTGAGGCTTTAAGGGGAACACAGAAGCCACTCTTACCTTCAGGTACCAGCCAAAAAAGTGAGCAGGAACAAATCCATCCAGCTTGTCCTGCAATCCAAGAACAGAGTGCAGGTCACTACACTACAAAAACAGTCTTTTTTTTTTTTCTTTCCCCAAGAAAAACACAGCAAAGAACTTCTGTTGTTCCACACACAAACACTTGCTGGGTTTTAGGAGTTTTTGTTCCCAAGAACAGTGATGAAACAAGCTAAGACAGCAATTTTATGGGGCAGAAATTGGCATTAGGATGGTGTTGGTAGAGCAGAGACCACCTCTTTAATGCTGAACGTCCTGTTCCTTGCCTGATGAGGGGACAGAAGCAATTAGAGAGCTGTAAATAACCATAATTGCTTTGCCCTTGGATTTCAAGTCTTCTGTCTGCCAGCAAAAAACCAACAACCTGATGGCTCCTGGTACTCAGAAAAGTGCAGCTTATGTTGCTGGAGCAACCTGGCTTAGTGGAAGGTACCCCTGCCCATGGCAAGGAGCTGGAACCACATCATCTTTAAGGTCCTTTCCAACCCAAACCACTCTGGGATGGACTTTCTGCCTCAAGGTGACCGAGTAAAAGATTCCTTGAGGACCCAAAGAAATCCAAACTCTGAGTGGGAAATTTGACATCAGTAACATGAGAAAGAAGGGCTGTTAAACAATTCACCCCTGGGCAATCAGGCAATTAGGATCCAGGGACACATCTCCATCTGATGGACAGGGAAGCTCAAGAGAAGGGAAATGAGGCGGCTGAAGAGTCAGTCGTGGCCTGTGCTTTGACTCAGCACTCAGACAGACTCCCCACTGCACTTTGAAGAGCTCATTGAACCAACCTTTTAACAAAAAACCAGACTCACTGCGTTTGTTCCTTACCCAGATGTTGTGAAAGGGATCTGTTTCATTGCCAGGGTCATAAACAAGGCAGTTGCCCCCGTAGTCTCTTTCTGGCAGAGGAACCCCTAAATGTGGGTCAATGTACTTCATAAACTTCCTGCCATCCTGCACAGTCTGCAAAGGAGCACAGAAATAAGGGGTCAAAAAGGTACAAAGAGAATTAAGATCAACAATGATCTTCAAATTTATCTTTTTCTCAAATTTGTTGCGGAACAACCCTTGAAATCATCCAGGTTTTGAAGCCTCACATGTAAACCTGACTTTGAGCCTCTCTAATCCTACACTGTGAGGGAAAAATGCCTACAGAACGACCTTACTGTTTCTTAAAGATGAGAAATCAGTGATCTTTAACCCTGCTCCCTAAGCTGCTGCTCTGAGCCACCCCATCCCTCCCAAAACACCTCCACACAGCTCATCCTTCCCATCACCCCTTGCCAGTAAAGGAAGCGTGATGGACTTGAAGGAGACAGCAAGAAGAAATCACCCAAATGACCAAAACCTATAAAAATTGGCCTGCAAATCAGCCCCACGTTTGCTGAGCATTAAATCCCAATGGAATTGCTCAGTGGTTGTGGCCAGGGTTTCACCCCACAAGGTGAAGGCCAGCATTAATTGATAGAGTAACAATAAAATTATAGAATAAGCCCGCTGAGACGAGTCTCAGCCACGAGCCAGCTTGTATTTTGCTGTAAGGAAGTTCAGTCACCTGCAGACTCAGCAGAATTTAACCTTATTTAAACCTGGGCAAGGCAATGGTGTATTTTTAGAAAGAGCTGAGCAACAACAGGGAGTTCCTTCACCACTAAATCTCTGGTGACACCACAGGCTGCCAGAGGAAAGCAGAGCCATTCCAGGCTTTTCTACCGGAGTTCACAACTACACCAGTACAGGCAAGCAGAACAAGAAATGCTGGAACCAAAGGAAATCTCTGATGAGCTGGAAAGGGTTCAATCAATATTGAAACCTTGTTTGCACAGCAAAGGCCCTACTCCAGCAGCAGGCAGATCCCACACAGCCTAATTCCAGCCCCACCTCTAAAGGCAAAACATTTTTTTTTTAAAAAAAGCACGTTCCTCATCCTTCTCTCACCCAAAATGATGTTTAAAGCTGCCTGATGAGCATATTGCCTCAAAACATTTCTTTCAACTTCTGCCCTTCTGAGAAGTGATGGGACTGTGAAAGTCAGGGGGAAATTCTGTTTGCTAAAGAAGGACAAGATAAGGCAAAATGTGGCAAAAAAAGAATACAGTAAAAACTGCTTTATTTAGAAGCACCAGTGGCATGTTTTTTTCTAGAAAAACCCTCCTCCTCAGCTCCTGCCACCAGACAAAGCTGGGTGTGAAGGTCTGGTTTATTGTAAAACACCCCAAACCTTCAAAGCACCTGACATTCCAGGTAAAAGGTATTTCAGAAGGTGAAACCAGATGAATTCCCCCCCAGGTCACAGCAGGCCCAGCAGGGCAGAGGATGGGTGTGTGAAAACCCAACTCCTGACTGTTCAATCTGAACAAGGGCCAGCTCACCTAAGAACACTTTGCCCCAGTGTCTGCCCTGGGCTGAGGGCACCTGGGGGGGCAGAGCAGGTGAAATATTTTTATAGTATAATTTCCCTCAGCCTCCAAGTCCCATTGAACAGCCCAATGATTTCACAACACTGAAGAGCATCTCCTGCTGTGGGTGAAAAAAACACACCACAAAGGAGTTGATCTCCACATTAAAGTGACATTTAGGAACTGGAGGTCTAAGTCACTTACCTGGAAGAGGATGAAGATGAGGAAGAGCTCATACACCACACTGACACACAGCCAAAACCTCCAGTAAGCTGCAGAGAGAGACAGAGGGGGATGTTACAAATTTTTCAACAAACCAGCAGTTAATTATTCATTTACTGCAGTACCACTAAACATGGAATCCTGGAATGGTTTGGGTGGGAAGGGACTTTAAAGCCCACCCAGTCCCACCCTCTGCCATGGGCAGGGACACCTTCCACTAGCCCAGGTTGCTCCAAGCCCTGCCCAACCTGGCCTGGAAAACTTCCAGGGATGGGGCAGCCACAGCTTCTCTGGGAACCGATTTTGTTTCAAGAGATGCTCCCACCAAGAAGTTACAAATCCCAGCTCCCAAGCACAGTGTTCCCCACCCCTCCCGAGGGATGCAGCCAGAAAGGACCTTCAGCTGCCACACAGGCTGCTGTGCAAACTTGCAGGAATTGCTCTGGCACTGACCTGGATGTGGGAGAAGGGACCAGGATCCAGAACACTTCCACCCAACGAAACGCCTCCCAGTTAGGAATCAGAATCCAGCAGTCCTTGGAAAAGAACTAGATCCTTCCTCAACATGCTCCCTGATCTCAGGTGCCCTGACCTGTCCAACCTTGGCTCAACCAGACAGGGCAGAGATGCTTTTGGAAGCCCAGCTTTTGGCCTGAGGACAAGGCTGTGCCCTCACAGGACAGAGAGCATTTCAAAGTCCCAAGGACAATTTCACTTTTACTTGGAATGAAATTAAAAATAAGGTACCAAAGGTCTTGGCAGGCTCTGGATGCAAGACATGTGAGATCACCCGAAACCCTCCACAACCAGTGTGATGCAAAGCTCAGCCTTGCAGAGCCCAGGGCTGCTCTCACCCTCCCCAGACCTGTGATTATGGATCTTCTCACACTGAGCTGCACCAAAGGCTGCCCAAATGACAGTGTCTGCACACCTCCAGCCCCGTCCTCAGCACCTCAGAGATCTGCTGACAGGCTCAGCCCTTGGGTCACAGGCTCTCTGCCCGTCCTGGATGGAAGCTGTGTGCTCCATGGGCTCATTCCTGCTCCACACAGAGACTGGGTTGGCCTCTGTTCCACCCACAAGTGATTTCTGGGCTCTGAAGTCCCCCACAGTTTGTGACCTGCCCTAAGAGTTGCTGCAGAGCCAGGGTGGCACACACAGAGCTCCAGCAGTTTTCCCCACCCAGACCCAAAAATTCTACACCAGGTAATTCGGCAGAACTTGACACTCCGAGTGGATATTTAAATCAGAAGTGCAGTAGAGCTTCTCAGGGGTTGTTTGCACCCAAACCAAAATGTGTCTCTGCCCAATTCAGCCTCGAGTAGAAAACAAATTATAAAAAAAAAACAAACAACGAAACAACAAAGAAACAAAAAGAAGAAAACCTACCAACAGATCCCCCACATTTTTAAAAGTAGTCCCTGACAACCTGCTTTTGACACCATCATTAAAATAGATCAAAGTGTGAGAAGGTGGGAGCTTTTTTTCAGCTAAAACTGCTAAATCAATGTCGTCAAAATCACCTACTTGACACTTCTGGAAATTTAAAAAAAAAAAAAAGGAAAATAAAAAAGGCAGGTGTGGCCCAGAGAACAGCAATTCACAGCTCTGTGACTGCTTTCACCCTCTTGTCCTTCCCAACTAGGGAAAACCAAACAGCCAAAAAAAACCCCCTCCACTGGTCACAGGATTATTTGGAAGGGAGGAAACTATTCCCAGGCCTGCACCAGGTTCAAGCCAGCAGGGAGAAATAACCTTCCATCACCACACTTCTCCCTCCAGAACCGAGCAGAGTTTCCTTCAAATGTCACTGCCAGACGCCTGAAAATGCTGCTTTTTCTAACCCATAGAGCCTTGCAGGAGAGATTTTACACTGCTCAGAGACAGGAATGCAGGTCTGAAAGTGATGGAGGCACAGCTCACAAAGCAGAGGAACCTAAATCCTTATCTGAGCTTTTCTTCCCCTCCATTCACGTGGTTCTGGCAGCTGCTGAATACGCTCAGTAAAAATCTGTAATTAAAAATTAAGATCTGGCTCTGCTCTGGTGCTGTGACAGAGGGCCCTGGGAAGTTTTTGACACACTTTGTATCTGCACCCCAGAACCACCACCTTTCCAAGGCTGCACAAACACTGCTCTCTCTCTTCCTGGTCCAGCCTCAGCTGTAAAGTTATTTTTGGCAGATCTCTTAATACTTGTTTTCCTTCAAGTTATTTTGCCTCCTTCCATTCAGGGCTTTCCTCCTGGTTAAGGAGGCTTCTACCAAGCATTTCCACACCTGAAAACCGAGTGAGTCCTGGGATCCAACACTAAACTGCTGCCATTGCAGGGATTTGGGAAGAGGACACAACCAGCCTCTCACCTGCTTCTGGTCAGAGCTTGGCCCACACCACCTGAAGGGCTAAATGAGTGCAGAAATCCCCAAATCCGAGTGGTTTGCCCAAGCAAACACTTCTGCTGGAGCTGTGGATGCTGAGCAGAGGTGGCACAGGACTGGGCCGCTCCAATTCCGGCTCTCCCAGGGCAGCTGAGGTTCAAAGCACCACCTGTGGGAGCTGCCAGGACCGGGAGGTTGGGACACTGATCCTTGTCCCAGGCTGGGAGGGCCGGCTGACACTCTAAATGTAATGTCTGAACGCATTAAAACTGCCTTGAGACACAAAGGTCTGAGTTAAAGGCTCAGCTTGCCCTCCTTTATTCCACCCAGCCAATTAGTATCACTCTCCCCAGAACAAAACACTCATGCAAAACCAGCCATGAGTACCCAGATTCCTGAATAGTTAAAAGAGCTGTCAGGAAGGGGCAGATCACTGCTATTCCCCGGGTAAAGCCCTAATGAAAGGATTTCTCCTCTGCACAATTACAAGGCTGCTCCTTCCAGCCTCACCAGTGCTTTGTCCCCACATTTCTGCCCGCTCATCCCCAGCCATTCCAGCCCCCCACGGGTTTCTCAACCTCACAGTTTACTCCCCAAACAGCTTGTGCTGTCACACATGATGTATTAAGTACAAATAACTGCTGGCAAAGGCTGGGAGTATTAAAAGCTACTTCTTAGGGCATTAATAACTGTCACGGAAAACTTCTTTGGAATGACAAATGCGGGGATGTTATCTTGACAAAGGCAATAAAGCATCCCTGAGCTCCCACATCACCAGGCTGTTGGCACGTTCACAGCTCCAGAAAGGGGCTGACAGTGAGAATGATGAGTATTTTTATCTGCAAATATTACGGAGATGGGCTACTGACGCTGATTAATTTTACCATTAAATTAATGCCACTGCCCAAATTTGGCTGCTCACCCATCAATAAATGGGACCCTCAAGCAGAGCTTAAGATCTTGTCCCTTGTGCAATTCTGTTCCCTGGGGTTAAGGGAGTTGTTCCTCCTTTGCCAGAAGGTTTGGATGGAACCAAACAAAGCCAATGCTTTACAGGAAAATGGGGTAAAAGTGGGGTAAGTTGGTAAAGTCTTGCCTAAACAGTCAGAACTATTTATTTCCATGACATTTCCCACATTTCTGGATTACAGTCAGGCCAAAATGGAATATGTCCATGTAGCAAATTATCAGTTAAACCAGAGAGAACGGGGGGGTTGTGTGAAATCAGCAGGAAAATGGTAAAGCTGGATGAGCCCCTGGCTAAAGCTGCCATTGCTGGGAATCCCAAAAGGGTGGCCAAAAAAAGAAATAAAGCCACCACTCTGGACTGATGCCATTTAGGTGGTGGCTGGGATCAGTTTCTTTAATGGCCTTAGTGAAAAGTAGGTTAATGACACATAGCAGGGAAGGCAGGGACAGCAAAGAGAGAACCAGATGATCCCAAGGGACTGGAGTGACACTGAAGGGGAGACTAAAAGCCAAAAATTGTTGCTTTAGCAGTATTTTTTTTTTGCCGTAGCAAAGGCAAAGGTGGGTTGTGTGTAAATAAATCTGGAGGATGAACCCCAGCAAGAAGAGATATTTAAACACAGTAACAATGTCAGACAGAAAATAAACCAGAAAAAATATAAACCATCTCAGAGCTAGTCATAAGCTGGACTTTCCCCATCCAGTTTGTACTGCTTTGTTCTAGGGAATAAAACCAGCTTCCATCCCAAACCCACTGATGTTCTAACCCCAAATGCACCCCAACATCACTGGTGCCCTTAAGAGGAGCAGTTTATCTTACAGGAGGAACCAGAATTAACTGTAACAGGAGGAAAGATTAAAACCTGCTATTTAGTAAGACCCCAGAAATGCAAACTTAACAAACCCCCCAGGTTTGCAGGGGGCACTGCTCTGGAACCACTCCTGCTTTGCCTGAGGTTTGTGAGGTGTCTGCTGGTTCTCGTTCCTAAACTGGAGGGTTAAATTTTTGGCATAAAAAACACCTAAAGGTTTATTGGGCTGTAGGAGAGCTCAGTGCCTTCAGGAATATTATTTAAGTCCATATAAATTCCCTTAATTCTTTCTCTTTCAACAGTTCACATCTAAAAATAGGCAAAAAGATCAGAGATATTAAGATATTTTCATGTTTCACCTGCTGCTACATTACTTGTGGAAGAGGTTTGTGTTGGGCTTTCAAATGCTTTCAAGACTTTCAGTCTTACCAGAAGTCTTTAAAATCATAACCAAGGGCTTCTAATCTCCCACTTTCTGTGGATAATGGACATGGAGCAAAGGGAGCACCGGATACACCGTCACAAGTGTAATCCCAGTACAGAGAGGAGAAATGAAAAAAAAAAAGAGGATAAACAGGGGAAGTTCATGTTTCAAGAACCTGGCAGTTCACACAAAGCTTTTTACTAACAACAGGAAGCCAAAAGGGAAGATCCAAGCAAAGCCTGCATGCCCCAGGCAGCCTGGAAGCCCGGCAGGATGGAGTGGAGGGATGTGATAAGTGGGCAGTGCTAACGAACCTGTGTGATTATTGAAGTTAAAACTTACCTCCTCTCCAGGCAACACCAACACTGACCCTCCCCATAAACCAGGCAGCTCCTCAGAGAGACCTGGGTGACCCCAGCGAGGTGAATTACCTGGGTGAGGCCTTGAAAATGGTCCATCTTTAGCTTGTGTCACCCCGAAACACAAGAAAACCAAAATGCTGGCGACGATACCTCTGAAAGGGAAAACACAACAACCTGTTTTAATGCTTCATCCTCCTCGTGGGACTGCACAGCCCGTGTTCTTCCATGTGAGAAACGTCTGGACTGCTGGATGTGTCCATCATAAATGGGTCCAGAAAAAAAAATGACCCAAAAGGGCAGTGCCTGGATCCCCAGGATGGGGATCGCAAAGCCAAACACTGTGAGCAGCTTTTATTCCCACCAGGTCACGGAGACACTTGGGATTCAGCAGTGAGAAAGCTCTCATTGCTCCACTAGATTTCCATGAAATTTTAAAACGAGCTGTTAGACTTGACTCCGCTCCAAAAACAGCTTCTTAATCAGCTCAGGACAAGGAGGAGCTTACAAGACCACACCAGGGCTGGAACTGTAACACAGAGCCTAAAGAACATAACAGAGATATCAAATAAAACCAAATTATCGGACCAGGAGCCCAAATATACCAAAGACCCACAACCTTGGACATGTTCCATTAGTTTTAATGGATTAAGGGGCACAAAGCAATCCAAAAATGCTCTTTTTAATACACCTCAATTCCCACTGGATCCTGCTGTCTCATATCACCTGCCTAAGTGCTGGCTGAGGGGATGGATAATTGGGAAATGGCTCATTCCCTGCTTGCAGTAAATGATGCAACCCCTGACTGCAAATGAAATGGCTCAGCCTGCAGGAGCCACAGAAAATACCCAATAAGTCTGCTGTCAGAGAGAAAATGTTACAAGCCAAAAGCAGTAGGAGACTGTTCATACTTTAAGCATGTCAAAAATTCCATTCAACATAGAAAACTAAAGGATTTATGACACTTATTTTGCAACAATTCACCTCCGAGTACAAATGTTTGTGCTTCCTGAAAATAAAAACGGGGTTTAGTTAACAGATGTAACTCAGTGATTTTGCTTGCTTGAAACACTGGGGAAGCTCACCAGAATTAGCTACTGAATGGATCTGTGAATAGACAGTTCCAGCGGGATTTCCAGAGATCTGGATGGCAAAACCCTTTCAGCTGATCTCAAATAATGAGAATATTCTGCATTTTGAGTCCTAGTTGTATTTGGAAGCACCAGCAGCAGGAATTGTCGTGGAACAGCCTGTATTGTGTGAGGTGTGACAGCCTCATCTCTGCTCACAGATAGGACACCTCTCAAGTTCACGGGTCGTTTTCCCAAAGCTGGAATTCAAATCCTGAATCCAAATCACAGCAGGAACTTAGTTGTGCTCCTTCTAAAACCCATTCTCAGCCCATAAAACATGCTGGGGATTCAGATACATTAATTTACTTCAAGTTTCACCACGGCAAGTCTGGAAACAAAGCCCAAATTTGCATAATAGCCACACCATCTTCATTATATTTTGGTTTTGGGGTTTTGTTTGTTTGTTTGTTTTTCACAGTGGTAACTAAATTTCCCCCTTAACATCATTACTCTGTCTCCTTAGGAAGTTTCCAAGGCCCAACCAGCAGCCTGGCCAGGGGCCAGGAATGCTCCAGGACCTGAGAGGGGGTTTCCTCTCCTCACCTGGATGGACACAGCCGGTGTTTTTTCCTGAGCAGCAGATCAGGGAGGCACAAAGCAGTAACCTGTGCCTGCAAAAATCATTTTAGCACCTTAACCAAACAGTAAAGGGAGAACCTGCCAGCAGTTTCACTGGTACAAACAAGCTCCTGTTTGTGCTAAGAGTGGATTCAGAGCCAGGGGACAATGAAGCCTGTCTGTGAGGAGCTGTGTATGGTCCTTTGTCCCGGGATTCACTGAGCCAGCTCCCACTCCCTCGTCCCCTCCAGGGCTGGATCCACACTGGCACAGCTGGTACGACCCACAGGCCCTGGAAAACGGGCACATGGAGGTCTGGTCTCTTTGGTACCTCAATTCCTCTGTGGGTGTTCAGCCAGAGCAGCTGGAGATCAGCAAGGAGCAAAGCCACAGATCCCTGGACCCGTCCCCATGGAAGGCAGGGATAGCCAGAAACTATACAGAAAGTTATCTCAAAAGAGACATTTCATGGCTTGAAATTCCATGTACAACCCTGGAGCACACAGGTGCTTTGAAACCTGAATGTGTTTTATAAGGAAAAAGAAAGTGGTTTTAAACCTGAATGTGTTTTATATGGGGGAAAAAAATCATGTCCTTACAACCGAGGCAGTTTAATCACATATATAACAGGATCACGTGTGGGATCCTAATGAACTCCTGATTAGATCTACACATAAAAGATTTCCATAAACCTTACCTTTAAAAGAAATAACCCACCTTTAATTGCTTAATTGCCCTGGCCTGCTGCAGGAGGGGAAATGTCCCTGGAACGTCAGACAGATGCAAACACAAATCTCAGCCACAGACACCACACCCCATGAGCTCAGAGGTCCCTGCCCTCCCGTGGGTTTTGCCCATCATTTCTCCTGTGACTTATTCCATGACTCCACCACTCATCCTGCTCCTGTCAGTGACTGGATGGAGCATCTTTATAGGGTAAAATAATCCTGCTTTTACAGGGGAGAAGGTGGGAGCCTCACATGAGACTCCAGTCCGGGAAACAGCGCCAGCAAATTTGGGAACTTCACCTCAATTTACTGCTCTGAGCACCTTCTGCACCTCAGCCAGAGCATGGAAACAAAGGAGGCTGAAGTGCTTGGAAGTGTGTACTTAGGATGTGCACCTACCCCCAAACACTGCTCCACTGTCAGTGTGCAGGAGGTGGAAATAAAACCCCATGACAGCTTCAGACTCTGCTCAGTGGTGCCAACACCACTCCTGGTCATTAGGCAGCAAGTGTTCCCAGGAAGTACCAGCACACAGGGACAGCCTCGTGCTGGCCAGGATTTGAAATCAAAGTACAGCTCTGCATCAGGACTGACCAAGATCTCGGGCTGGGATAAGGGATTTTAAGTCACGGAAGCAAAAATAAAAATTCAGCGAAAACTGGGGCTCTGGAGGGACGGATGTGGCTGTGCTGTTCCACAAGGATTTTTGGGACAGGCAGAACTCCCCAGCCAGAGCAGCAGAAGTGATCAAAGGCCATTTGCTGCCCCTTCCCTGGTATGATGCTGTAAGTTGATTTGAACAACTGGGCACATCATTCCCCTCCCTGAACAGGTAGAAAACAACCTGTGTTTCCTGAGAGAAAGGCTCACCTGCTGACTAATCTTCCCTGGGTTTGTTTTGATTAAGGCAGTGAAGGCTCTAAGCTCAATAATAAGATATTCCACTGAGTCACCTTAGCTCTGTATTACTCCCTGAGGATGTGTTATCACTTCTCCTCCAGCTTTTCCCCTTCCTGGTTTCCAAAGGCCATTCCGCAGCAGATCACGCCTCCAGCCTGGACTCCCTCATTTTAAGGGGGAATAAAATGGCATTTGTTCACACAGAAGCCTTCCAGAATCTTTCCCAGCCCCAGGCAGCTTCCACATGTAAAATCCCAGCACTCAGGTGGGCACAGGGCGAGTTCCACCAGCCCCAGCTATTGTGGAACCGCCAGAACAACCAGGATTATCTCAGGAAATAGCCCAACTCCTGCATCTCCAGGACAATAAATGCCATATCCTGACTCACTTCAAAAGTGCACAAAAATAGGAGGAAACCCTTTCATAGCAAGGGGGAAACAAATGTTATATTTAAGAAACCAGACTGGTAGAAAACAATGATTTCCATATTTCTAGCAAGGATACCTTGCAGTATACTTTTAAAACATACTTAGCTTTTTAAAACAACACTTTCCTACATGCTATTTCTTCCCTACTGTATTGAAAAAGAGGAGAAATTCAACCACATTGAATCAGTTTAATATGCAGCAGAAACAGACTCATCTCATTCTTTGTTTCCCTTTGGGCTGCAAGTCCTCAGGGCAATTTGCAACAACAAACAGTGATCTGTGCTGAAATCTCAAACGTAATTTTAAAAAAGGCACTTGAGTCAGAAAAATTTAGTCACAGCTCCTCTCATTCAGAAATGAGGGTTATTTTAAGAAAAGGTTATTTTAAGAGAGGGTTTTTAAACCCCACCACAAGACAGCCACAGGCGTGACAGTGACACTAAACTGATTAGAAATTACATTCGATGATCAGCATCCCAGGAGCTTATGGACTTATGATCGGTTTTGTAGCTTTCTAAGGGTTCAGGCACTTCAGTGAGGGAGTGTAGAGGTTCCTAAAACACCCCTGAGAAGCCCCTGCTCAGTTATTTACCTCTTGGTGTTGTAGGCTGTGTCCTGGGGAGTCTCTTCCAGCAAGGTCACGTAGCCCAGCGCACACGTGAGGATGAACAAGACTGTTAAGGTGTGAGCTCTCCTAAAATTCAGAAGAGAGAAAATTGGCATCAAAAAGTAGAAAGACTTGTATCTTCCCCCCACCCAGTGCAGCCTCAGGAGGCCAAATGCACAGAGAGCAGCCAGGAATACTGAGGTTTTTCTGTACTGTACAGCACAGGGAGCTGAATTTACAGCGGCGCTGCATGTGAACAGCAGCAACTCTGAAAGCAGCAGCACTGGATCTAAACACCTCCAGGTCTCTGCTCTGGTTTGGCAGGTCCACACCTGACAGTGCTGCTCTATTTCACAGCCTACTCATAAAAACTGCAGCAGAGTGAACAGACCCTTAAGACTAATCAAGTTCACTACAAACGTGGGAAATACGCAAGAAAAACTGGTCATTAAAAAAAATGATTTAAAAATCTCTAAAGAGGAACAGCTGCAACTGTATGGGTTTATATGGATTGTGGTAAAGCACTCAAGAAGAATTTCCTCTGGCACAGGTTGCCCAGAGAAGCTGTGGCTGCCCCATCCCTGCAAGTGTCCAAGGCCAAGTTGGACAGGGCTTGGAGCAACCTGGGCTAGTGGGAGGTGTCCCTGCCCATGGCAGGGGGTGGAACTGGATGAACTTTAAGGGTCCCTGCCCACCCAAACCATTCCAGGATGACACACACACCCTCTACACCCACTGTGAATACTCTTACAATATCCACATCTTCTGTTTAAAGTTAAAAAGTCCTTTCCTAATGAGAAGCCATTCATTGTTTTCAGTGGAAAACATTTCCAGTCATGGATGGGATGTGTGGGAAGTCTGGGCATGTAAAACATGATAAAGACTTGAGTTCTGGCTTAAAGGTCCACAAGATCTCTTATCACAGAGGATTAATACAACCCAGGTATAAGAAGAAGCTCAGAAAGGAGAAAATCTGTTAAAGAAGGTGCCTGTATGTGGCATATTTGGCTCTATTTCCATTTTCTTTATATAACAGCAGCTCACATTCCCTTTCCACATCACTGCCAACAGACCAAGGTTTGTATATCCAAGTTGTGCAGATAAATCCGGGATCACCGGGAATTTCCAAGCCATCCACTGACTTACCTTTAACCAACCCACCCAAAACTGCTCTGAAAGTCAAAGAAAGGGTGATTTTTGAACGAAAATTCCATCCTAATCCAAACCCCAGCCACACTCAGACCCTTGCAATCCCACTGGGAAATACCTCATAAGCAGACACAATCCTCTTCTGCCACTGCTAAAGGAGAGCTTGGCATTGAACCCTCTCCTCCCTCAGGCTCCCAAGGGTATGGAATAATCAGCTCCAGGACAAAAAAAAAAAACAACCAAAAAAGAGAGAAGGATCCACAAGTATTTTCACAGTTAGCAGGGACTCAACGTGTCCAAAGCCAGGCAAAAAGGTTTTGGAGCCCGGGAGGAGCTCCTGCATCTTCCCCAGGTGCCGGGACAGGTGATTCAGCCATGGAACACTCACGTCATGCCTGTCCTGGATCCTGCAGGAGCTGGGAAACTAAACACCCTCCTCTCCCAGGAGGCAGGACAGCAGGCACTGAACTCCAATCACACCACACTCTGCTTTTATGCACGTATATAATTGATACAAAACACTTATATTTTGATCAGCAAAACATTTAAACACCTTGAGAAACTCCTCTACCAGCACACTGGAATTACAAGGGAGTTCGGGCAACGCGCACGGAGCAAAGGGGGTACAAACTACAGCCCCGTTCTCAGAGGTGTCACGTCAAGAAAACACTGCACACAAAAATATGTAAGGCCAGGGAGAGGATTTGAAACGAACACCCAAGTTCTAAAAAGCTGGAAAATTAAGTAGCTTAGTTTTTGTACCTTTCTGTGCCGCATATGTGTCTGTTTCCCACTCAAAAACTGGGACGCTGAAGCGACATAAATTAGGTTTGTTTTCACAACATCCACTTCCCTGCTCATTAAAACGTCCAGAAAGAGCAATTTCACCTCTCCCACACCGCAGCTCACCAAAAAAAAAAAAAAAAAAAAAGTGGGTTTTTTTCCCAGCTAATGGGATTAAGTTTGATTCCAACTTCTCTTTTTCATGCTAAGTCATTCTCTTGTCACACCGACAAACTGCAAGGAAACGACTATCAGCGCCTTTGTTTTCCAAATGAAGCCTGTGACACAAACGACCTAAGGAAATCGTTTAAATACCTCTTTTTTGGGGAGGTTGGGGCAGAACCCTGGACGGAAAGGAGGGAGTGACACCCCGATGGCCTCATTCAATCTCCCACAAACTAAAATCAGCTTAAGCAGGGACCGCACCCTTGTTATCCACTGATTGTTTGTCACAAATGATGCAACGACTCCATTAAACACAACAACAATCACTGGAACACCATGCGAAGAATTTATTTATTAATATTTTGGTCAGTTCTCCTAAGTGGAACGGAATTCCAAAGGAGAGCCAGTCTAGTTTGCCCCTTGGGTTTAAAAAGTTTCGTTAATTGCCGCTGCTGGAGAAAGAACCTGTCAGCAAACTCAATTAGTCCCATCAGCAACTTTTTCATTATTTATTTCTTCATTCCAAATAATGATGGTCATAAAAGCATTTCTGAGGGAGATTTTTTTAAATGGATGTCAGAGCTCTGTACCCTCCACAAACCAGCTCAATCAGCTGGGAATTTTAAGGAAATATGGCAAAAAGCACAACAAACCCATTCCTCCAACAGCAGCAGGAGAGGGTTTGTGTGAAGAACAAGACACAGGAAAAACACACCGAGAATCAGCAACAATTTCAAGCCAACCAATATTTTGACATTCAAAATTAAAGCCACAATGAACTGGGAAAGTGTTGGGATAGAGAGAGTGCCTGCAAACCTTCAACAGAAATCCAACCATATAAATATCCCTGTTGGTTCTAAGCTGCAGGCTGCATTTCAAAACCTGTTCAAACTCTCTGAGTTAATAAAACAGCCCCTATTCTTAGAGCAGTCGCACGTCTTGGGCACGTCCGTGAAGTCACACAACGCCGATTAAATTTCCCTGCGGACTTGGGACACTCCAAAATAGCACCGGGCATTTTCCTTGCCGTGAGCCAGCGCCTCTCCTCGAACAAACCCAGAGAACCAGGACCGTGGGACAACAGCAAAGCTCTGGCACATCAAGGCATTTTCCTTCTAATCAGGGGGAAGGATCAAATGTCCAACATTTCCGAAGTTCTACAGGGCCCACAAGTTCCCCAAATGCTCCAATTTCAATCACCGAGCGTTTTTATGTTTAAACCTATAGAAATCTGTGTTGCAGGTTTTAGGTCTGGATGCCCCAGCTCCCTGGCCCTGCCAGCACATTCCCACAGGCTGGAAAAGCACGGCTGGGTGACCCAGGACTCTGGAGCAACGTTCCTGTGCTCCAGCGTGGTGAATCCCGAGCAGGCAGCTCGGCACACACGGAATCCCAAAACCGCCCACTTAACGCATGGAAAAATCCACACGGTGTTCAGTTCCCAGCAAAACTCAAGGAATGCTGTCTTGGAAGTGCCACAGCCAGTCCCCAGGAGAAGGCAGTCCCTGCCAGCCTGAGGATCTTCTGCCTCCCTAATCTCTCTTCCGGATAAATCCCCACCTCTTCCTCCAGACCGGCCCTTAGCAAATCCTGTGAGGTATTTTCACAGATAAGAACAATCTCCGTAAGCAATGTTTCGGTTTGAACACCAATCCCACCTTCCCAAAACCAGCTGGTTTGCCCACACACATCCTCATTTCCAAGGCCACCTGGGAAGACTCTCACAACCCTGAATAAGCCAAGAGGAACACGCTGTCTGCCTCTTCCTTGGCTGCAAATTCCATGCTCTGGGCACCAAACAGGCCGAAATAATTCCCACAAACACCGTATTAGCCCACAGAATCGCTGCCATTCCCTCTTTTTTCCTTCTTTTCCTATTTAACTTCCTGATCTCTGCTGCCACACCACGACCTTGGGAACCTGCATCACACCCATGTGACGGCATGTGAGATAAAAACTCATTAATAATCAAGAGGTGACGTTAAACCAATCAAACCCAAATTAAAGGAAGGCTCAGGAAAAGCAATTAACCCACAGGGTCACAACGTGGTGGCAAAGGTGCATCTGGCACCTCCCCACATCCTCAAATCCAGACTGGCTGGATGTTTTCCTGGAAGACCCCCTTTCCTTAAAGACCAGCTATGAAATATATACAGAAATCAGGATAACACAGAAATTTTAGGAGAAAATCATACACAGTGTCCAACTGCGTGATCCCTTCATCTAAATTATTCCTTCCCTTGGCATTTCCTAGTGGCAAAAAGAGCTGCCAGGCTGCACTGACTGAGCAAGTTCCCCCAACGGAGTATTTTCCAGCCCTGAGTCTTTAAGTGGAATAAGAACAGAGATATTAGCACACCACTGGTTTTCCAAAGTTTCAAACAGATCTGAAGAGCAGGAAGCCAGCTAGGAAGCTCCACCTTTCCCAGTGATCACATTTACAGCAGGAAAATCGCCTCTGCAAAGTGAACTGCTCCAGGAACCATTTCTGACTGTGTTTACAGGTCCCAAATCCTTTAATTTTTCCAGACAGAGCAAGTCACAGGGATAAACTTATCACTAACTTCTGGACTTCAAAGAGAAGGTGCATTCCATACTTTTCCAAAGTCAGAGGGCAGCCATCCTCACAAATTCCCCTTTCCTGTAGCCACCGTCACACCACGAGAAGAGTCCCAAAGGTCACAGGAAGAAAATAATTTCTCTGGATAATCTTTATACTTGGACACTTTAAGAACTGAGTCATTGCTAAAGGATACTCTGTCATGCACAGGTCAAAAGGAACACCGGGAAAAGCCTTGGGACTTTTCCAGGTGTTTGAACTCCTGCCTGTCAGCAAAAGTTACTAGGGAAAAGAAAATCAGATAAACAGGGAAGTTAAGGAACAACTCAACAGACTTGTCCCTGCTGCCCTCCTGGAGGGGACCACCCGACACAGGGAAGCTCCTGAGAGAACAAGGCACATCCAGATTTCCAAAGGAACAATCCACATGGCCACACTGACTGCATTACAGCTCTTATTCTGGGATGACAGACAGCCCTGCCACCAGCACAGAGAGGTGCAACGAGGTGGGATTCTACAGCAAAAATCAGCATTTTAAGGCCTCACAGAACACCTGGCAAGAACCACCCGAAGCAGGGAGTAAGGAAAGGACACTTTTACCCATTTTCCATTTATAGGATGGCGCCAAGACCCAGCGATTCACTCAGCCTACATGTGCCGTGCTCTCCAGGGAAGGTCCTCTCGCCCCCAAGACCACGACGTGCCTCGGCTACACCCGCCTGTCGGGGTCCTGCAGAGATCCCGCCGGGATCCAGCAGCATCCCAGTGCTCCTGTGCAGCTTGCACCGGCAGGAACGTCACCTACTTCATCGGGATCAACACCCTCAGTGCCGCGGCTGCCCAGACTGGCAGGGTGAGAGCCAAGTGCCCTCCCCTCCCACTCCTCCCCGACACGCTCCAGCCAAATCCCATCGCCCTCAGCTCGTATTCCGAAGGAGCCTCGGCGGTGTCAGCCTGGTTTCCTTCACCAGAAAGGACGCGTGTTCAACGCAAGCAGAAAAACCACGGAGCTGCACACGTGTGAGCCGAGGGGATTTGTGGAACGACTCCAGCGAGGACAGGATTTAGGAGCGCTTTTCCAGGTGCAAACACACCACTTCCTGCAAGGACTGAATGCAAGGACAAAAATCCGGTTCCCTCCGCTGGCCCAACACCATCAGTTGTGGGTTTCTGCACCCGTTCTGTGGACCAAGGCACAGGAAAATACAGCAGGACCGGGGCACAACAACTCTGGCTGTCTGCCAGGATTACTGGGAAGAACGCGGATGGAAAAAGCCTCTTCCAGGACTGAGCGAGGGGGAAGAAGGAGGTGGGGTTCACATAAACAATGCTGATAGCTGGGATCCAGGATAAATCCTTGCCTGCAGACAGTGGGCTCCCAAGGTGTTGGAAAACACCTCCAGAGCACTCACCCGGCAGGGTATGGGGCAGCAATAAGGGTCCTGCTCCTGGAGGGGTTGGGACCAGGACTGGGAAAGGAGGTGACATGACCTAAAGCCAGCCCCATTAAATTGCCAGGAAACAATGGTACCACAACACCAGGAAAACACTCTTAGCCTATTCCAGCACCAGCACACCAGCTAAGCCAGAGCAACGTGAACAGCGGATAACGAGCACTAAATCCTTTAATTTTCTCTCCCAGACCCCCTGCCCATATCCCATATTTCAGGCTCCCACAGACCCCATTTCTCAGTGCCCCCCCTCTATAACCCATTCCTCAGCCCCCTTATATCCCACCCAAGCCTCCCCTATCCTATTCCTGTGTCCCCCCAAATCCCATTGCTCAGGCCCCCTCTATCCCATTCCTCAGTGTCCACCATCCAATATCCCACTCCCCAGACCCTCTCTGTCCTATTCCTCAGTGTCCCCTCCATACCCTATTGCCCAGCCCTCCCTCTATCCTATTCCTCACTGTGTCCCCCATCCTTCAGATGCCCCCATGTCCCATTCCTTAGTCTTCCCCCTCTATGCCATTCCTCAGCCCCCCATCCCATATCCCATTCCTTAATCCACTCCCTATAATCCAATCCTCAGTGTCCCCCTCTCCCATACCTCATTCCTCAGTGTCCCCCTCTCCCATACCTCATTCCTCAGTGTCCCCCTCTCCCATCTCTCATTCCTCAGTGTCCCCCTCTCCCGTATCTCATTCCTCAGTGTCCCCCTCTTCCATCTCTCATTCCTCAGTGTCCCCCTCTCCCGTATCTCATT